>JAKTYO010000278.1:4767-41758 GCA_030578735.1 Metschnikowia noctiluminum | reverse complement strand
TTTTTTTTTTTTTTTTTTTTTTTTTACTTTTTCCTGTTCTTGATAAAATCTTGGTAAACTTACTTTCTCAGGATGAACGCTCTTGCAGTATACAATGGATGAGGCTGTGAGGCAGGCTCTCCGAGTCATCGTCTCTCAAGCGTGTCTTATTCTTTGCTAATATTGAATGCATTGTGTTACCGTCTAAATTGTAATCCTGTCGTACGAAGAACTTTCAAAATTCCGGATTCTTTTAAGGCTTCCCTCTTCTTTCGCCCCGTGCTTCCTGCCTATCAAAAAACCCACTGAGCTTTGATTTTTTGTTGGCTGCGAAATTAAAGGATTTAAATACCGATCAACAGAGCTCCCGAACGGTTCAAGAAGATAATATGAAGAATGCCCAAGCACACATACGAATCGGGTGGAAATTGACGCTACTCCCACTAGAGTTTCCCGAATTTTTTATATCGTTCTCCCATTCTCATTTATAGTTCGTTCTTTCGATTGTGCTCTACATTCATGCGTTCATCTCCACAATTATTTCATGGTTCTACTCGTGATGTTTGAATGATTTTCTCATGGTTGAAAAAATTTGTTCATGCCCAAACGCAAAAAAAAGCTTTTTCAAATCTAAACCCTTACAAGAAATACAGGGTCTAAGCTTCGAAATGCGTGATGAAAGTAGGAAGAATATGACAATGATCGATTACCATTTGGAGTTATCGTGTTCTAGTGGAACAATGGATAATTAAACTGGAAATTAATGATTCACCAACTTGTGGCGTTCGATAATGAGCTCTATGACGCCATATATAATAAAGGCAACATACTGGCCGAACTTAGGATTTTTGTTTCTTCAGTATCCAGCAAGTGTCTTCAATTCCGAACAAACATGTACTCGATAATTCTTCTTGCCCTCATTGCGTTTGTCGCTGCGCTCAACGATATCGGATTCGGTACCATGAGCGTGTACCAGGTTGGCGATGTGCTAGCAAAGCCAAACAGTGTTATCGTCTTCAGAGGTCACTTGTCGCTAGGCTTGAGGCCTCAAATTTTTGACTACTATCCTGTGGGGGATATAGTTCTGTTGTTGACCAGAAGTTTTTTGAAAGTTGACGAGAAAGGAAAGATAGCTTTGAGCGATACCATGCTGCATGGCTTTGCTGTTGGCGACAAAGACCCGGAGAGCGGCCATAGATTTCTTTTTTATAATGGCACCAACGTGTTTCAAATTTGCTCAGATGCCCTGGTGGCCTACAAGAGTGACTGCAACGTCATTTTTAACGCCACCATAGTGTATGAAGATGCTTGAACGTGAGGCATTGCAAATAAGATGACGTGAAACAGGCGCAACGTTCTGTTTATGGGGTGGAAAGGCATACAAGTTTTTTCTCTCTTTTCTTTTCTTTTTTTCTTTTTTTCGTGTCCCCTTATATTTCTATATCATGTTAAGTTGCGAGAATATATTTCTACACAGCGTTTGTCAAAGCGAGTATGGCTTAATTAGAGACACCGAAGAATTAAAAAAATAGAGCCCTTGAACGTTATATGGCGTTTTGAAAACTTTTCTCGTGGCTCTTAATTAAATGTTACTCGAAAGAGGTGTTGCAGCAAGTAACGGTATAATCGTTGTTGTAGTTTTAATATTGGGGGGAGCCTATTAGGCTCCGGCCCGATCGCCGCAGTCAAGTTTTTCGAAAATGATGATTTTTTTCTGAACTTCACAAAACAATTCGAGGGAATCAACATGAATGATTGTTCGAAAAAAAAGAGGTGCTTTCTAGTTACACTAAAGCTTGTCAAAGTCTCAAAAATTTGGTGAAAGATTCTCGAAATGGGTCATCTGACCTAATTACCGCTCACGAGAATGAAGCATGTCTAGACCACAAACATCTCATGTTAGAAGAGAAAAATAGAACTTCAAGTTTTAATAGTTATAAAAAATAATATTCTAACTATTTAGTTTTCGTTATGCAAGGGCCGAGTGAGAGAAGTCCCTGAGTAACGCCCTATAATACGATGAATCTTTAAAAAAAAAAAATAATAATAGTATGATGAATCTTTAAAAAAAAAAAATATTGGACTTATCACTACATGATGACTTTGCAAATCAAAAGTTTTCTCGTCATACTTAAGAATTCTGTTTTAGTGATGATTGGCTTATCTTGAAATCGGTTCAAGTCGTGGAAAGAAATTTCTTTTTTGCGGAGCCCAGTGCGCGGTTCACGCAACCCCACCACCTTTGATCTGATATGATCTGCAACCTCGATGACCCAAATCTTTCTCCTCAGCCAATTATGACCTCACACACCACGCAGCTTTTCACCGTAGGAATTACCGGGTTAGTCGGTGGCTACTTCTTACATCAATGGCTCAATCAAGACCCTGCGCCAAAGAGAAAACAACAGGGCACTGGTAAACAGCTCCACTCAAACAGTAGCTCACGTGACTCGCTCACGACGGAATCTGTCACGGAATCTTCTGTTGATTCAAGTCAAGAGTCCGCCACGGAATCTGACGAGGAAGACGATATTGAGATCGATTCTAGGCCGCTCAATGAGATTCCGGGGGAGGTCCGCATGACCTTGGTTGTGCGCCAAGACTTGAAAATGGGCAAGGGAAAAGCTGCAGCCCAATGTTCTCATGCCACATTGGCTCTTTACAAAAAAATGTCAGCGCCAGCCTCTCAGGCGTATAACCCGCAGATGTTGAAGAGATGGGAGTACGGGAACGGACAGGCCAAGATCACCTTGCAGGTGCCAAACATGGAGGAAATGGACGTCTTGTTTGCTCTGGCGATCTCGCTAGGTATTAATGCATATATTGTTCATGATGCTGGGAGAACACAGATTGCAGCAGGTAGTGCCACGGTCTTGGGGCTAGGGCCTGCCCCAAAAGCCGTTCTTGACCAGATCACCGGCGATTTGAAATTGTACTAGAGGCTCCAATGAAGATGCTAGAAAGGAATCGAAAGAAGTAAGCGACTGCGAAGAAAGTCGATCAAATTGGAGCGAAAGGAGAAATGGCGAGGGGCATACATATAGTGAATAAAAATCGAGAGTCTTGTAATTGTTTGATAGCAAAAATAGACAATTGAAAGATAAGCTCGAAACAGAAGACTGAGGTAAATGATGAGTATTGAGTGTCTGATAAGAGTTGCTAAAATGAATGCACAAAGGAAAGGGGTGAATGAAAGTCTATGATCTAGAACAGAACTCAAATCAAATAGTTTAAATAAATTGAACACGCAGACTATGAAGTTCAGATATCACAACGTCCGTCCCCGCATAAGTATTTTATAAGATGGTGTTCAACGTGTATACTTGCCCATGTCAATCCTTGGCGGCTTCCCATGATATATTGCAATCCGCCAACGTGTGGAAAAAGAGAATAATCTCTTTTTCAATGTATGTAAAAAAGAGGTCCTTTGCATGCAACGGAATTCATTCATTCCGCATACACTAAGACCTGTGCTCATAGAACTACATCTGCCAGATACGTGGCGACAGGGCCAGTATGACTCTTGACCTTTTCAACCGAGCCCAGCTCCGTCTAATGAAGTTTGCTTCTGATGCCCTCGCGGACGCTCAAGGGGTTCACAGCCGAACTCGCCCGCCGCTTCTTCGACATCCGTTGATGTGCCAGTATGCTATCGTCTGCATCAAGAAGCACGTCATCATTGTCATCGTCGTCTTCATCACTGTCCATGCCATCGATTACGGAATCTACGTCGTCGTAAAAATCGTCCACGTCGTCTAGTCCTAACAGCGACTGACGATTGCGACGAGCACGCGAGACCAGAGCCCGATGGCCATTTTTGAGCCGTTCTAGCGCATCAATGCGCGACCAGATCTCACCCTCTGTGCGCTGCGGAAGCAAGATCGAAAGCTCGGCGAACGACAACTCCTTGCGGCGCCGGTTGATCAACAACTCGTCTTCTTCCATCGACCATGGGATCTTGAAGATGGGCTGCTGCGACGTCGGCGTAGACTGGCCAGGGGTCGCCAGCCCCGGTTTTGCCAGTTCAAAGATTGCTGCTTTTCGCGCAGGCTCGGCACTTTTCTCTCTGTCGGGCTTACGCTCTTTGCCCTCTTTTTCAGACAACCGTCGGTCGTTGTGGATTATCAGCATCGACAGCCGACGCAAGTACGCTTGTGAGGGCCCTACGATGGAGCCGTTGCGAATACTGGAAAGAGTCGAGGCCAAGTGCGGGAGCCCCAGCGGGCCGGAGACAGACGAAGGACCCGTACCCGAGGCTCCACTGATACTGCTGCCTCCAAATAATACAGGGAGGTGCACGAGCGAGTTGCGGTGATGGTGAGGAATATCCATCGACTTCGACGGGAGACTCAGCACAGAGTGCCGCAGCTGCGAGGACACGGAGTTACGTTCGTCACGCACGATCTGGAAGATCGAGTTATTGTGCACGAACGAGAGGTTCTGGTCGACGGCTGAGTGGCGCGGCGTCATACCCTGCGAGTTCGGCACCGGGTGCGGCTTGTTATGGGGCAAGTTCAGCGTCGGGTCGACGGAGATATCGGTGAAGTAGCCCCCAGAACTGCCTGCCGCAGCGCTGTGGGATTGTGGGTCCAAGGCCACGTCCAGTTTCGGCAGGTTCTCGAACGTCTGCGGATGTGACGTGGTGTTGATCGGGACCTGCAGCGAGCCGGCACCCGAGCTGGCTGCACCCGTGTGCGAGAGCGCGTTCAAGCCGGCCAACGCAGTCGAGACAGTGTCGTAGCCCGTGAAGGTGGTGTTGGAGAGGGGCGAGTAGACGGCGCCGATACCCGCCGAGAGCTCCGAAATGCGTCTTTTTGTGCCGCCTTTCTTTTCTGGCTCCAGGGATCCGCTGGGCCGGCGCGAGGTGGTCGGACCCTCGCTTGGCGTCGAGTTTGTGCCGCCTGACCCGGCCATGCCCAGCATAGCCGAGGCCGACTTCGGCGGGTTCTTCAAGTTACCCGATTTGAGGCGCCGCCAGCGGAACTGGCACGCGTTGGGCGTCCTGTTGTTGAAATGCAGCGCGATCTCCTTCCACCCGAGCTTCTGGTTGTCTTTCAAATGCATTAGAAGAATGTCGTCCAGGGCGTCCCACGACGTTGGCGTACGCGAGAAGTTCTTGCCCGTGGCAGCGGGCTGTTCGGGGTCGGGGGCATCGGAAGACATGGCGGGCGCACGTGGGGTGGGGCTGTGCACGGATTTGAGTGGTGTGGGAAGTTTGTGGTGTGGTTACGTTTGAACCGAAAGGCTCGCTATGGTTTGTGATGGGCTTGTGGAGATGATCATCTCGACGTCGGTTCCCGAGGTGGGCCTGCGCGCACGTGACCAGGGCTTTTGTGGTTGGGTCCACGCTTTAGCCGGCGCGCGCCCCGTGGCCCTGACCCTGGCCCTGGGCCTGACGCGCCTTGAGATCAGCCTGACTCCTCATCTCTCTAGGGCCGTTTAATATGAAGCAGTGAGAAAAGCGAATTGGCGTTTCTTGAGAGAATCATACAGCAATGTGGTAATCACTGGGCAGATGCTTTTTGGCGAATTTCTACTAATTAATGATCGGTCTTTTTTTTCTTTGCTCCTATGATGAGATCAGACTTTGTGATCTTAAACGTTGTACTATGAAGTTATTATTGTGAGGCCTGATTACTACGTTGGCTAACTTGTGAAGGCACGATCACACGATGTCGAATTACTTCAGCCTGTTCGAGAAGCCAAAATAAATTCAGTCCGAGCTAGACCTGATCTCTCGTGCTTGGGGACCGGTGGAATGTTTTACAAGATTATATTTGGCTTGATATGCAATTTCTAATGTTTCAGACTGAACATCGTGTAGTGCCGCATTTCCAGCTTTCAATGAACTTTTCTATCGCCGAAAACACTGAACCCACATGTCCCATAATTTTTGAGTTAGGGTGTTGAGCTATCATCGATCGTTTCTCCACCAAATTTTTGTCATACTAATTTTTTTTTCCTTCTGAGTTTTTCCCAACTTTTTATTTTTTTTTCTCCTTTTTCTGTTCATGTCCTTGAATTTGCTCTATATTACTAATTATAATCATAGCCTGGATCCTGAGCCACATTCCTTTGTAGCTTAAATGAATAGGGTTCGTTTCACAAGCTTATTTCATCTGCATAAAATGCGTTGCAACCTGGCTCACGCAATACTAGCTTTGCTCTGTAGAGGCTTTCATTGGCAAAGCGGCTTGATTAGATTTCGAAGACCGGAAAAGCTTGGTCTCATATAACCAATTCTGTTGATTTTCTTTTGTAATTCTCTTCGAGAATTTGCTTATTCCACTGCTAAATTGAAGTCTCAAACACTACTTGAGTACGAGTCTCTTCAATTATTGCCGACTTATGGCGTATGTCAGTGGTTACCGCGCTCGCTTTCGCTTACCGATAAGCCCACCGACATTCGTGAGCACTGCCTTGGCCTTGGCTTTAGAACTTTTCTTGTCCTACCTCAATAGAAAAAAATATATACTCGATTTTGGAGCCTCGTAGTCAAAAGTGGGAATTTGAATTTTTCAACCGTTGTTTTTGGGTGAGAAGCTTAGTTACTGCGGTATCAGAATATTCGTAGCCTATTGTGAGTTAGCTTTTGATAAAGAATGCCGAGATACTCGATCGCACGAAGAAAGGCTATCTCTCAGGGGGCTTGAAACTCAAAACAAAAAAAAAAAAAAATCGGAAAAGTATAAATGTACATGTGATAAACCTTTTCGAGTTTGATCGAATCCGACTCTTGAAAGTCGTGAAAGTTTGATAGATCACAAAATAAAGGAGAGATATTTGTGCTTTAGGTGGAAGGCTGCGCAGCTCTTTGTAGATTAAGCATTTTAAGTATCATATATTTTGAGGGAGTTTGAATCCACGTTTCCTTATTAACGCTTTGGTGAAGTTAGAGAAAAAATATCAGTCGAAATTTCCTGATCTTACCGAGCTTCTCTATGGATCTCAGGAGAGATCAAAAGCTTCAAATTAGACATTTCTCATGATTAATGTTTTGTTTCAATGTCAACCTTCGCCCCAGAGGTATCGGAATCAAGCCCCTTGATTCATTCGGATAATCCAACTTTTTCAGTCCAGATCTTTTCAGCCTCCACGATGGTATTATTGTTGGCCCGCATCTTGTTCATTGTCTCCACGTACTCATCGTATTCGTCACTGTCGAACACAATTCCTCCACCTGCTTGCAAGTAGGCAATGCCATCTTTATACACCATTGTTCTGAGCGCAATGCACGTGTCCATGGTCTTGCCGTCGTAGCCCCAGTGACCAACGGCACCAGCATACACACCTCTTTTCTCTTTCTCCAACTCGCCAATGATCTCCATGGCCTTGACCTTGGGTGCACCACTGACAGTTCCCGCGGGAAAAATGGAGCGGAACGCGTCGAATCTGGTCTTGCCCTCCCTCAAGGTTCCACTAACCTCAGACACCAAGTGCATGACGTGCGAGAACCGCTGTATCGTCAAAAGTCTATCGACCAGGTTACTCTCCGGCGTGCAGACTCTGTTGACATCGTTACGAGCCAAATCCACTAACATGATATGCTCTGCTCTGTCTTTCAAACTCGAACGCAATATCTGGGCATTTGCCTCGTCCTCCTCATTTGTCTTACCACGGGCGATAGTTCCGGCAATCGGATGTGTAATGATCTTGTCGTTATGATCGCTCTGCACCAACAATTCAGGAGACGCGCCAATGATCTGGAAGTCGATCAAATCGATGTAGAACAAATATGGCGAGGGGTTCACTGTTCTCAAGTGGCGATATATGTTAAATGGGTGCAAGGACGTGGGTCTGGCCACACGCTGGGAAGGCACGGCCTGGATCACGTCGCCTAGCTTAATATGCTTTTTTAACGTCGTGACGTGGTTCTCGTAGCCTTCTTGGCCAATGTTGGATGTGAAAGTCTGGTTTGATTTGATGGGAGGCTGGTGTGGGTTCAACTCCTCCCAGGCACGAGGCTCTCTGAGCTTAGTCTCAACTTCCTCGATCTCCTGAGAGGCCTTAGTATAAGCCGCGTCAATGTCCTTGCAATCACTGTCGACGTGCAAGTTATTGATGATCTGGAATCTCTGGAACACGTGGTCATATGCAATTATTAGGTCGCACATCATCAAGACGGCCTCAGGGACTTGTAGGGTGTCTTTCAAAGAACGGCGGGTCTTGGGCTCAAAGTACTTGATGCAGTCGTACGAAATGTAGCCCACGGCTCCTCCGCTGAGGTTGGGTAAACCAGGAAGCTGTGCCTGGTGATGTTTGGCCATTTCTGTATCCAAGATTCCAATGGGGTCGACTCCGTTATATTCTGGCGCGTAGATGTCGGCATTTTCGCCCGTCTTGATGATCTTACGCGGTTTGTACCCGATGAAGGAGTATCTGTCCACCGAATCGCCATTAATGGACGACTCGAAAAGAAAGGTCTCTCCCCTGTCGGCTTTGTTCAAGTCCGCAAGCTTCAAGTAAGCCAGGTGAACCGTTAAGTCTCGTGTCTCCATATACTTGTAGATTGGATACATGTTTGGTCTTGGACTGGCCAGGGCATCTCTAGCTACAATTGACTTCAAGTCCTCAAGAGAGGGCTGTGGTTTAGACTGAAGGGAGTTAGTCGCAGGCATTTATAAATTGAAATTGCAGTGGCTTATGGTTTGTAGCTTTTGAGAATGAGACAGTGGCGTTTGTCTGGAATTTACATACAAACATGGGTAGTTTTGAGTAGTCACTTCGGTAAAACGTGAGTCACTTGTTGCAATTTTCGTGGTCTTTTTTCTGTAGGACTCTCAGAGTATGCGCACTCTGCAGGTTGCGCTAAGCTGTGAAAAGAATGCTCGGTTCTTAAATGGTTCTCAGAACATGCCGGTTTTTGAGTACAAAATTCCTAAGCTGGACACACGAATAATTACACAATATGCCTATTTCATTCGTGGTGTTTTTGAAGCCTAAGGTATTAGTTCATTACAACGGCAAGCAGAAGATGTACATTCTTTCGTTGTCTCTAATAGTCTATCTTTCATGCACTCATTTCACAAGGAGTTCTCCCATAATAGGGTTCACGTAGAGTATTTCCGTGGCGATGTTCTCAGTTCCGATTTTCACTGCGCGCTCCTGGCCCACTTGCAAGTCGAGCTCGATTCCTAACTCCTCACAGTATGCACGCAAGATCTGATCATCATTTCCTGGACTAGAGTTTTTCCACAGAGTTGGCAAATCTGGGATCGATTCAGTTTCAATTCTTTCCGAGCCCATATCTACATCCTGAGAGGATTTAGTGACAATGCACGTCAATTCTGTGAATTGGAATGGGTCTTGTTCCACAGCTTTAAGCACCCAGTACTTCCGCAGCCGGGCTGCTAAATAGTTATCGCCAATTGCACACGTCATCAATCTGTCCAATTGCATTTCTATGGTGGCCTTTGGCAATGCGCCATGAAGATTATAGCCTAATGCTCTGAGGTGGGAGAATCTGCGGGCATTTGCGAAAAGTCGGGAACTGGCTGATTGGGTGAAATGAATGTGTTGAAGAAACTGGAGCTGATTCAAATATGCCCCCATCGACTCCGCAGCGTCCACGACATTGACAAGCCCCCTCCGTAGACCAAGGCATGAGCTCCCCGCATGAGGGTCGGTACTGAGACTATTCATGCCTAAAAAGTTGCTACCCACCAAAAACGCAGATGTGGAAACATGGCCCGTCGAATCTCTTCCGTATGGAATCTGGAAATATGACGCAACGGTGAAATCCGGAAGCATGATGTTGTCATGTCTTATTAACACTTCGTCCTTTACTTGCAGCTCAAGACTCGCTTGATCTGTAAACCCCTTGGTCTCGTAATAAACAGGGATCCGGTTCTGTTGGGCGTATTCTGACGCCAAGCGACCGGCTAAAATCTCTGATTCAGACCACAAAAATGCGGTTTTTTCTCGTATCTTCTTCTCGCTGGTCAACAGTAAATCTGTGGATATATTTTCAGCACCTTTGGTATATACCTTTCGACTCACGCCTTGTTTAGCAGCACCGGGGCTCGTGCTGAGCGCATAGTTTCTATTTCGAGATTCGAAATGCCTTCGGAGGAAGTTGTATATGAAATTGACATGATAGTGATCCTCGGGGTCTAGATTCTCATCTTGGGTCACTGAAGCCGAGTCACGATGGCGGAACAATTTGAGCTTGCCTAAGATGCTGGGCTCAAGCTTGCCTGTGAGGCTCTTTTCCAAGACATCCTGCTTTAATTTTCTGAACTGAAAATCCTGTAAGGTATCGAATGAAACTCGCACTGAGTCGGAAAGGTCCTTCATGGGGTCTTCCAAATATGTGTTGTACTCAAAAGTGATTGTCATGCATGTTCGCTTACCTTCTTCCAGCGCAAAGTGACGTTTTTTCGCATGATCGCCCACAGAGAAGAGGTCTTTTGGCGGTTTCACTTGTGCCGCATTGAACTCGATTTCGTGAATAGCTTCTAGGGGAAACAATGTTGCTCTGTCAATCCCACGCAGGAATTGAAGGTTTTCTAAAAACGCATTGCTTCGTGTCCATTTGGCAAATGTGGTGGAGGATGGGCTGACGCGCGTGACGACGTCAGCAATGTGGAGATTGATACGGAACCGTCTTGAGTTAATTTCTTCCATTGAAATGGCCAAGTTTGAATGGGGCCCTGGAATAATGTATGCTTTTGTGTCGTGGAAAAACAGTCTTGTTTTTCTTAAATGCGGGAAGTTGTCCACAAATTTGTTTTTGTTGACTTCCACTAGTGCTGAGTGTTGGAGGGCGGAGATCTCCAAATCTTTTGTTGATGATGCTATTAAAGCGTGTTTCTTTATTCTTCCAAAAATGCCGGCAGACAAAAGCGGATCTGTGAGAGGGTTTTGTGGGTTATTGTAAAGCCCAATGTTTTCCAAAACGGATTTGATAAGATCTGGTGAAGGAACGTGAGGCCCAACAATAGGTAGAAACGATAGTTTTGTAGTTATTTCAGCGTGAGGATATACTACAGCATACATCATAGCCTTCAAAGCGGACCGATGACGCTTTGCGTCCCAGATTTCGAACAGAAGGACAAGGTCTTCGTAGTGAAGAGGAGTTTTCATGAGTTTTTCAAGAAGTGCACTAAACTCGCTCATTTGATTCTCATCGTACAGAAGAAAATTCAGTATATGTTGGAAAACAGGAATCGGAGTGGCGAGGATTATGGGTGGAGGGGGTATGGAGTTTGACGCGTTGCCGAAGGAAAGATTTGTCATTCGGTCCGAAGGAACGCATCCAGGAATCATCCATCTAGATGAGTCGCCGCACATTGCAAGATATGTGGACATTAGAAATGCAGATTGGTGGAAGTAGGACGGCATCGAGACAGGAGTCAAAGTCAAAATGAGCTTGACGAGCTCTCGAAGACACACTGGTGCCGCTCGCTCGTTGCAAGCAATGTTGGAATGGGCAATTTCCAATGCTTGGGACACCTCAATGCGAGTTTTGCCCACCTCCGCCATAAATTGATGAAGAATCTGGACTAACTTTGCTCGTGGAATATAGGACTCATTGAATCGGTTCATGAGAATCTGTGGCAGACAAATTGCATCACTGTCCAAAACACAACTCATAGCAAATGTGATATCCTGGGAATATACTTTGACTAGTTCATTGTCTAGGGTGAGAACGATCATGCGATTATGATACGGGTTGAACCGGGCATATGGCTCACGAAGAACCACGCCGAAGCAGATCCTGTTATCCAGAATGAATTCGACAAACGAACCGGGTCTTGGAGTACTCCTCAAATTAGTTTCACAGATCTCCAGCCACAGCTCAAACGGCTCGTATGTGACATCAAACACCGACTCTAGAATAGCCGTATCGGTGATCTCGACCTCTGGGTAATACTTATTTGGATCTAGAAATAGACGCTTGGTCTGTAATGGTGTCTGGATTCTTTCCGAAAGTTGCTGGGAGCCGATAGAAGCCTGAATAATTGAATCTTGATCTTTCTTGTCTTGCTCATTGCGTGCAAAGAATTGTGCCATATGCCGACGATGGAAAGTGTCGAGAAGGCGAGACCTCATGATAGCCGCGGCACCACTCTTATGGCGAGAACGTCGTAGCACTATGCCGATCATAGATATAGTAGAATTGCGGGGAGGTAGCAAAATCTTTTGGTCATGGACTTTGGCGATCTGGGACTTTAGTGATCTTGAACTTTCAGAACTGAAGAATTTCGATGCGCGATGACGAGTCGCGTGCGGAAATCTTATTGGGATGAGCTGCTAATCTAGATAGACGTGGATGCTAAGACAAACATTGGCAAGTACGAATACGAAGCCTCCTCGGGTTTTCTTCGAAAATTTTATCAACAAAATAAGAGCCAAGTCTTTGCCTCGGGTGTTTCGCAAATGTAGACAATTGAGAAGGTGGGACGAGATTCACCATTTCTCATCTGCTGGTCATTACTATTCACATCTATATCCTAAGATCGGCCTCTCCTCTAGGCCCTCCTACTTCCATCTTTGCACAATCACAGCATTCTTGAGCTGAGACAGCGCCACGGTGTTTTCAGCTGACTCCTCAATAGGTTTTACGGGGAACGTGTGCGATAAAATAAAGGGCCTCAGAGCATCGGTGTACTCATGTTCACGGACAAACAGGTAAACAACAGTAATTGGGTCCGTGCCATTGAATTTGTGCGAGACTCGTTTGCCATTCGCAAACCGTATTTGGACAAGCGAGTCGCCCTCACCTTCAGATTTCTTGGGTTGGCTGCTGAAAGATGAAGTCTCAGTTTCCTCTGCGGGAATTGCGGCTGCAGGCAGGGAGATGAGCTCTTCTCCTGGCACGGGGGAACCCAATCTTTGACCTTGGCCGTGGAACCCGCTGATTTTGCGCTTGGGGGGCACGTAGTCCTCATCGACCTTACGCACGACAGATACATCTACGTCCTGGCCAAACTCGACATCTAAAAGCGATACGGGCACGCGACCTTGCTTCAATTCTTGTAGAAGCAGGACATTTTCCGGGTCGTCATACCGGCGCAAATGGCCCTCGCCCACGGTGAATCCTTGACGCCAGAATGTGATCTCTCTGTTCACCTTGGCCGGGCGTGGGACTCCATGCGCGCTTCTATCTTCGATAACTTCCAGCAGCTGCGTGGAGTCGCCAAGTCTGAACCCTGTTCCGGTAAATTTCTGTTCAGGAACATCGGGCGCCAGAGCTGAAGGCCGGTCGTCTTCCTCATTCATCTGTTCGCTGGCACGCTGGAAAATACGCTCAACAAGAGACGGCTCTGCACGTTTCTTCTTGTTTTTGTCTGGGTTCTCCACCTGCAAAGCAGACTTCTCGCCGCCCGTGAAGAAATTGGTATCTGTTCTGTCATCTTGTTGGTTAGAATCGTCGCTTAGGTCCCTCAAAGTCCTGATTCCGCCACTGCGAGTCGACTTGTTTTTTGGGGCAGCCCGTGATGCAGAACTAGTTGCACTCATTCCCACGTCGCTCGTCTCGCCATTTGTGCTGTAAAAGTCTTCAATTGCCGAAGTAAGATCGTGGCCGTTTCTGTTTAAATATTGCTCGGCCACGGACTTGTTGGCGTTCGTGATTGCCACAAAGGACTCTATCAAATGCGAAAATTCAGACATTGTAATGAGGTGAGAATTTGAGTGGCTGTAATTGAGAACCCCGGAAACTTTGAAATGGTATGCACAATACAGAAGTGCCTGTATTCCATAAATGCTTCTTTGCTGAAAGACCAGACAACTACACTGCGTAGTCTGCGTGCAGGCAAAATGTACCAGAATACTCGGAGGGTTTGCCATCACAAGGCTTAATTCAAAGTGTCAGACTTTTCAAACATTTTGTGCTTTATAACATTAAGGAACTCCCATCGACGTCTCTGAGACTAGCAGAGTTCGGAGTAAAACCTGACCAAATCTTTTTCTTGTAGTGATCACTTCTACATCTCGTGAGTTCCACTCCTCTACAATAAAACCTTTGTAAATGATAGTTATACTATTTTATGAACCGATGTTGAAATCCCAAATATTTAAACCCCAATGAAAGCTAAATGATAATAAAAAAACTTGTGCAAAATAAGTCATGATCTTCATGTCAAAGTAGTCACATTAATGTTGAATAAATGTGACAAGATACAAGCAAGCAAATAAGAAGTGAATCGAATTCAAGTGCAGATCCCATGTGATGTGTAGGAATGGGGCGTTGATTTGGTGTGAATCAGACCTAGTGCTTGGCTCTGAACTCCTTGGCAGCGTCCACCATGTTGGTCAACGAAGCCTTGGTCTCCTCCCAACCTCTGGTCTTCAAACCACAGTCTGGGTTGACCCAGAACTTGTCAGCAGGGTAGACTTTCAAGATCTCGGCGATTCTAGAGACAAACTCCTCTCTGGATGGAATTCTTGGGGAGTGGATGTCGAACAAACCCAAACCAATGTGGTTAGGGTAGTCAGAGAACTCTCTGATGTAGTTGGCGTCGTCCTTTTTGGAGAATTCGATGGAAACGACATCGGCGTCCAAAGCCTTGATGTGGTTAGGGTCCAAGTCGGAGTAACAGAAGTGCGAGTGTATTTGAGTCGAGTTCTCAACACCGGAGGTGGCAACTCTGAAAGACTGGGCGGCCCAGTTCAAGTAGTCGGATCTCTCCTGGCCAGCTCTCAATGGCAAACCCTCTCTGATGGCGGGCTCATCGACCTGGATGACCGTAATCCCAGCGGCCTCCAAGTCTTGGACCTCGTCTCTCAAGGCCAAACCCAATTGCAAAGATTGCACCTTTTGCGAGACGTCGTCTCTAGGGAAAGACCATCTGAGACAGGTCACTGGACCGGTCAACATACCCTTGACAGGCAACTTGGTCAAGGATTGGGCGTACACGGACTCTTTGACGGACATGGCCTTTGGTCTAGACACGTCACCAACAATGATAGGTGGTCTGACGTATCTGGAACCATAGGACTGCACCCAACCGTTGGATGTGAAGACGTAACCGTCTAACTGCTCACCAAAGTATTGGACCATGTCGTTTCTCTCTGGCTCACCGTGGACCAAGACGTCCAAGCCAACCTCCTCTTGGAATCTGATGACGGTCTCAATCTCCTGCTCAATGAACTTCTCGTACTCCTCCTTGGTGATGGTTCCCTTGGTGAACTTGTTTCTGTTGATTCTGATGTCCTTGGTCTGAGGGAAAGAACCAATGGTGGTGGTTGGGAACAAAGGCAAGTTGTACTTCTCCTTTTGCTCAACCAATCTCTCGGAGAAGGCAACCTTTCTCGTGGATAAAGCCTCGTTGATCGTGGCCATTCTCTCCTGGACCTTAGGGTTGGTGGTGATGGAGGACTCTTGTCTGGCCTTGATGGACTTGGCGTTGGCAGCGTACAATTCAGCAACGTTCTCGCCAGAGACGTCCTTGGCAATGGCAACGACGGCGTCCAACTTTTGCGTGGCAAATTGGAACCAGTCCGCAATGACTGGGTCCAACTTGGTCTCGTTGGCCAAGTCGACTGGAGTGTGCAACAACGAGGAGGACGTGGCAACAACAACTCTGTCCTTGCCCAACTTCTCGATGGCCTTGTTGACAAGCGCGGAGGCCTTGGTGTAGTCGGTCTTCCAGATGTTTCTACCGTCAACAATACCAACAGAAAGGGTCTGCTTGTCGCCAACGATGGCCAAAACCTCGTCGAACTGAGCTGGTGCTCTGGTGAAGTCGAAGTGGAAGCCGCTGACTGGCAAGGCCTTGATGGCGGCCAAGTTTGGTCTGACGTCGCCGAAGTAGGTAGTCAAGGTGATCTCAGGCAAGCCCTCGCCAACCAACTGCTCGAAGGTGGATTGGTACAAGGATTGCACGTTTTGTGGCAAGTCCAAGACCAAAATAGGCTCGTCGATCTGGACGGTCTTGGCACCGGCCTTGTACAATTCAGCAAGCAAGGACTTGTACACAGGCAAGAACTTGTCCAACAAGGAGATAGGGTCCAAGTCCAAGGAGTCCTTGTCGGCCTTACCCAAGTAGAGGTAAGAGATTGGACCGAGCACGACTGGTCTGGTCTCCACACCCTGCTCTTTGGCCTCTAAGTACTCGGCAACGGGCTTCAAGCCAGCGGCAGAGTTCAACTTGAACTCAGTGGAGTTGGAGAAAGTTGGTCTGACATAGTGGTAGTTGGAGTCGAACCACTTCACCATCTCCAAGGCAGTGACGTCGACGGCGGCCTCGGTCTCAGTGGCCTTTCTTTGCAAACCTCTGCCCATGGCAAACAACACGTCGATTGGCTCTAAGCCAAACTTGGTGTATCTGTCTGGGATGACGTTGAACAAAAGCGACAAGTCGAGAACTTGGTCGTAGAAGGAGAAGTCGTTGGAGGCGATGATGTCGACGCCGGCGTCCTTCTGCAACTTCCAGTTGTGGGCTCTGATCTCCTTACCCTTGGCCAACAAGTCCTCGACAGAGACCTTCTTGGACCAGTAGGCCTCGGTGACCTTCTTCAACTCTCTTTGAGCACCAATACGGGGGAAACCTAAGACGGAAGATTGAACCATTGTGATTGTATCTTTCTTTTTCTAGAATGAAATTGGTTGGGATGTCCAAGAAAAAAAAAGGATATGAGAAAGAGGAAAAATGAACAGGTACGAGCCGGATCTAGTGCCCAACTTATATAGACGGCAAAGCGGAGAACGTGAAAAAAAAAAAGCCGTAATATTCGTCCATATCTGAGCGCCTCATGCAGGACCCACGCTCGACGATAAGCCCAAGTCTCGAGCCAAATCTGCTCGAAAGGTAAGGGTTTGGCTTCGAAGATGCTTCCAAGAGTTCCCACCGTTGAGCCCGACTCGAAACAATGAGTTATTTTGACTTAATGACCAGTCCTATCACTCTCAATTGCAGATCCCTCAATGCAAAATTTTTCACCTGGACTGGCACGAGTGCGGCGCCCTATGGCACGTGACAGCTCACCATTTGCGATGGCACGTGGAATGACTCTGTCCCGATGCCGCTTCCGGCAACGCGCGATTCGAATGGAATGGAATCAGGGCCGCGTCTTTCTGAGCTCTGGGACGTGAGGCTCTGTCAGCTTCGCCTCGCTCGATATCAAAGCCGGAGTTAAAAGAAGGAACACAAATTGGGGGGAAAACAAAATGGCTGAAATATAAAATTACAGAGAAATATGATAGAGCTGAACGTCTCTTCAGACTATTTTTACAATTGGGGCCAAAAAAGTATGGTGCTCAAGTATGTGTGTGCGAGATGATAATAAGAGCTAGAGCGTTTAAAAAAAACTTTGGTTGGGGATGAGTCATTGAATTTGTTGCTAGGCCAGACCCAGACATCCTGATGCGACTTTTTTTTTCATTTTTTATTTTGCCGCCTAGGATCCGAGCTATACGACCAGTGAAAAAAAAAAAAAAAAAAAACCGCTGCCAATACGAGATTAGACCTGATCGCGACTAGCATTGAGAGATGTAATATTGGGTAATGAACTGATAATCTCGATCATGTCGTGAACTGAAAGAGCTGTGTTTTTCTTTCTTATTGCAGTAAACAGAGAAAATAACTTATAGCAATTATTTTTTTTGTCCGGGATCCAGGGTTGTATAGCGGACGCCGGATGGCCACCGATGTAGCTTTACACTTAATCTGCTCAATCCAACCGACTTTAAAACATTTGATCAAGCCAAATGAGAAGAGGACCGTGGGTGACAAAAGACAAATGAAATCAGGAAAAACAAAATGAAAAGTTAGCAGCTAATTTAGTTTTTTTGAAGTGTGGCATTCTTTGCACTTACATAAAATAGAAATTCTTCCGTGGGCTCTTTTCAGGACTTGACCATATAGGTAAATAGAGGTATGCAAGTATCATTGCGGAATTAGATTGGTATGATGCTTGCATTGGAAACCTCAACTTGTGCTCGAAACCAATCATAAATCATTTGGGGTCTTTCAGTTGTATTTTCTCGCTTGGGGAAAACAATTGAAGCTGGTCTTGGCTCACGGGGTCTATCTTAGACGTTATTCGTACTGATGAAAGAAGAGAAGTGTACGACTCGTGTCTCGAGTACCTGATTGTTCTCGTAGACGTGGATGCGTAGATGATCCAAAGCTATCCTTGCATCGTGACAAATCACAAGCAGTGCCATCGTTTTGTTAGATACATGTGTCAAACCGCGAAAAGACGTAACTCGTCTGGTATTATCAACAAACCTTAAAACGCAGAGCTCCTTACCCTTATAAACTTCGATGATTAATACTTATTATACAAGATAGACGGTATATGTGAATGACTAACATGATTGTTTGGTTAGGCTAAAACGCAGACGAGCATGCGTTGAAATTCTGATCTTTAGTGGAAGACTCCTAATTGAGTTTGCTGTCGCCCGCTGCCTTTCTCTTCTGTATCAACTCAGAAAGCACGCCTCCTGAATGCAAGAGGCCGTAACGACGGAATTGTTTGATGCACTCGTTGATCTCCTCGGCGGACTTTCCAGCGATGAACTGCTCAAAAAATTCGCCCTGCTTGACGAAGTACTCGTAACTCAACACAAGCTTGTCGTCTGTGATATCACTGAGTTTGTTTGCAGAGCTGACAGGGGTGTTAAAGCCCTCGTTGTCGCCCAAAAACACACCCAAATGTTTGAGCTTGGTGAACACGCCGGCTTGGTGTGCGGGCACCATTCCACCAAACTCCTTAATTTTATAGTCCCGGTATGCGTCCTTGTACTCGTCGGCATTGGCGCGCTTTGAGCCAGTCCAGCCCAAGGAGATCAAGGTTTCCTTGGTCACCTCAGGCTTTCTCTGTGGCCCCAAACGGAACACGCGGGTTGGATTGAACATCCCGGACCACACGAGAAAGAAAATGAGGAGCACCTTGACAAGGTGGAAAATGAAAAACACACACTGGGCGCCGAGGTTGACCGGCTCTTGCAAGTCTTTGATAAACACATCGGCAATGTGGCTGAAGCCGTATCTCTGCGCAGCCCACGAAAGCAAATACGACATCTGGTTCGTCAAACAGATGCCCGGCGTGGGCGAGATGAAATCCGGCAAGTCAGTGTAAAGCCACACGATCAAGGCGGTGATGAACATGTAGTATCCGAAATAGTTGAAGTGCCACACGGGAAGCACAAGCTGGCCGGGCCAGCATCGTTTCGCCACGAGGTCGTCGAGCGCAATCTTCTTTTTGTACTTATCCTGACCGGTCTCGTAGGAAAAGAGCAACGCGCCGTCTTCCGTCAAGTAACCAGGCGCAGTCAGCACTACAAACAGCACAGGCTTTGGGTCGTAGAATAAGTTGGGACGCAAGGCAATAGGCAACGTCTCAAAGATCTTAAACAAGTCGCGGAACAGCGTGCTCGACGTGATTTGCAAGCAGTAGTCTTTTTCCATGTCATCATTGAAGCGCAAGTAGATTTCCAATGCGGATTCAGGGGTCTTCTCTTTTTCAGACATGATTATGTAATGGGAAGTTGGTATGACGAGAATTCACAGTCGATGCAAAAGATAAAGACAAGATGAGCAGGACCTTTCAAAAACCCAGCTGAATTGTTCTTTTATGGCTTGCCCTATTTAAACAGTTCTCGTGTGGAAAAAGATGATGTCGCTCGTCTAGTGTGCTCGGTTGCCTTGCTATATAACTGAAAGTTGGTGGGGTTTGAGTCTGCCTGCGAAATTTGCGGCGTCGACAAAATCTGTTGGCCCCGCATCGCGGCTGGCTGAGGTGGCGGGGGACCAAGCAAAGCCCGATTTGAAAAAAAAAAAGATGAAAATGAAAATGAAAATAGAGAATAGAGAATTGGGTGAGAGAGGCGAGGTAGATTGAAGATACGATAAAAAGAAATGTTGCGGGGAGAGGGAATATCTGTTAATCGGGAATAAAACAATGTATTCTAGAAAAAAGAAATATGAAAAGCAAATGTATTCTAGACAAGAAAGTGGGTTATTTCCTCTCGAGGTCTTGAGGAAGGATATAGGGTAAAGCCTCTGGTCTCCAGTTTCTACGATTTTCAGCTAAAATTTTTGCGAAAATTTAACAACTGCTACTCCCCAGAGCCTCTTGACAAATCTCTTCTTGATCGTTCGTTTTTGCAGCTTTACATTTCTATCCCCTTAATGATTGATTCCTTTATTCATTTTTTCATTACGCCTGTACATCTTGTAGTCAGTATATATATCGGCCCCCTCTTTTTCTACTCTTGAATTTGGTCCTCAGCTCAGCCGGCAGGAAATTTCATCGGTTGCCATGCGAAAGTTTGACACAAGGCCAATTCCGGAACCAGAACTGGAAGCGCAAGTGACGCCACTCGCCTTACTGATATACATCACAAAAAGACTCTCGCTCAACCTACTTTAATCAATAAATCGAACTGCTCTGGATCATTTTGGAGAGTGTATTCTAGGCATCAGCATGATTGTGAGCTTTTGTAAATTCTCATGATTAGATCAGGGATCATTGAAAAGCGCTCTTTCGAAATTTGAAGGCTTCATGACTGAGAACCCAAATAACTTAATTTCACATGGCCCTGTGCACTGAACTTGAGTCTGCGAAGTTTACCATATTTCACGGAAAGCTGACTACATCATTGAGAGAAATTTCTTTAGGCAAGGCAGATGCGTATAATTCTGCCATCTAAGTTAGGAGCTTTTTCGAAGTTTTCGTTGTTTTTGTCTGCTTTCTCTGCTTCCGTCAGTGTCTCGTACATCAAATTGCGACTCTAGCGTACATTTGAGGTAGCCTGTAGCGTTTCGATTACTAAGGCAAATATGCACAAGCCCAGTAAATTCAATAAATCAGCTTTACGAATTCATTTAGCCATTGAATGTTTTGCTTTTTTTTTCGCCTCCTTGACTCCGTGTGAAACTAATTGAAATTTGAATGGGTAAGATATTTAAAGTCAACAAGAGTCAGAATTGGGCTTGATTTGACTAAACCCACCGTCCGAAATTAATCTTTTCAAGATTTCGTCAAGGGGCAAGCTAATTTCTTCACTATATAATAAGACCTTCTCTACGAGCAGTGAAATATGTCAGCATCATTCGGGATGAGACTTTCAAAAAGCATTGCAACCATTCTCATGCTTCTAATAATTGAAGTATGTGGCGCATTATACCGCAATACTTCGATGAACACCATAAATGGAACAAAGAGCATGGGATCACGCAAAGCAATACCCCACCATAAGCCTCGTGTGTATAGATGTGGACAAGAACAATTTCGGCATATCACCAGAAGGAGCGACGAGATGCTCAAGCGTTTCACAACACAGTTGAAGACTTTCATTGTTCATACAGGTTTTGGTAATACTGCATTTATGACAGCCGCCAAAAAGTTGGAAAAGCGTTTATCAGCCATTGAAAAGACCGTTAAACAAGCCAATCCAGAAAATCAGAAGAGAACACAGCTCATTTATGCCAAACAACTCTTTCGGAAAATGAAGTGGGCCTTCGGAACCTTCTGAAAATTCAAGAATGCCAGCCCAGGGCACACGTTAATAAGGATCATTGTTTATTTGAATGTCAAACTTATGGCCCTTTCAGATCCTTTTGATTCTCAGACTGAAGTGGGCACTTTTAATCGTTTGTCAGGACTTTTGAGTTTCTGGAACGACGATTTTGAACAGATGAGTGATTTTCAGAGCTGGGAAAGACAGTTTTTAACTCCGAGTATACCCTGGCAAAAACTGCACTTGAAGTATTGAGACTTAAGGCCTTGAATGACCGCGAACAAATGGAATTTCATGGCAGGTCTAAGTCAAACGCGACTGTGATTTTCTCCTAAGCTTTTTTTTTCCGACTCAATTTTGAGGAGCTTGTTTTGATAAGCTTCCAGATCAATGAGGAAGGGGAAAAGCAAGGGCATGATCCACGTTAGATTTCACTTCGACAGAAGCGACTTGGTTTTACTGGTGTTCTTAGAACGGCCACCACAGTTAGAATCCTCAAATGAGTTCTATCATCTTTTCTACCAAACTTGAATTCGAATTGCCTGCACATTTTTTTTTTTTGTGGGAATTGTGATGGAATGAGAGTTCCACAGATGCGTGACAGTGAGTATTCTAGAAAACTAATATTATAACCTGGGCTTGTTCGATCGAAGCATGTGTCAATCAATTTGACAAAAAAAAATCAATCAATGATAACGGGTGAAAAGAAACATTGAGATATGTGCAAATTCTGGAAGGGCTTGATGCCCGCTCTGGACTATAAAAGATGCAATGTCTGGTTACGCACGCGAAGTGAAAGAACATTGCGGTTTCATTGCCTAGATCCGAACTGGTGACAACGTTATAGGCCAAAACATTGTCTGTTATTCATTTTTAAAAAACAGGGTACACACACAATTTCGAAAGCTTTATATAGTGAGCCGTGTTCGATTCAAAGATCGATAGTATTCAACGGGACTGCGACTACACTTCAAGGCCTAGGGCCTCACACTAGACTGCAAGTATACTGAGAGATCAAAATTTCTCTTTTTCGATTTTCTCTTTCTTTTTTCAATTTTTTTTTTTCATCTTCCTTCTCGATTATATTTTACTGAACAATTAAGACCTACAACAGTCTATCTGGTATGAATGGTCTGGTAAATTATAGGACGGGACCGACTAGTAAGGCTCGTTAAGGTAGCCCTGAGCTTTGCTTCAGCAGCCAAATTGGTTGCGCGACCAGGTGCAAAAAACAATTAAAAAAAGATGCAAGAATTGTAAAGTGCGCCCAGCTCGCTCGACCGCGTCTCTGACACACACAGGGCTTCCGTGCTTTCGCCAACTATCAAAGAATCTACGTAAATTCACGTCACCAACTTTCTCTTTGTCTTGGCAAAAAGAGCATATCAAACAAAGCTTGCCGCCAAAACACAAAGTATTAGCCACTAGAAAAGCGCTTTTTTAAGAAGCAAAAAGTGAAATAGAAAGTTACGACGATCCACGTGAGCCGTCTAGCACTGGAGATTGAGGCGCCGAAAAAGGCGGGAGAGACGACTCCTGAGAATAGGGGTCTCCTGAATTCGGCCAGAGTAAAGACACGAGCAACACACAACACAGTATAACGGAAGGTACGCAGTTTAAATAGTCTTTCAACTTTTTTACTTCCAAAAAAGAACTTATTTCTCCGTTAAAATTTGTACAATGTGCCATGAAAAGGAAGTAAACTCTAACTTCGAACAAATTTGTGAAAAATACCTCGATTTGGCGTGTGTATTTGAGCGCCGCATTTACCCTTTTCGGCGATGCATGACGCGCACGCTGTTTGGGCGAATCGGATAAAAAATCGCGCACGTTGAAGACGTCAAATCGCCAGATGCGCGATCGGTCAAACGAGATCTGCTGCTTTAGACATAAAGGGAGAATCAATATGGAAGAGGAGATGGAAACAAAGCCTGTTCTCCTTATTTTTCTCTCTCTTAGGTCTCTATTTACCTTAACCAACATCCCTATGTCTGTATTTAATCCTTGGGTGACACCCCACTTAAGCCTTGTCGGCAGTTGCGGTAGCAGACTGCGATTTTCGAATGCAAGTGGCCGCCCAAAAACTCTATCAACAACAAGAAGATTTGAGTGGGCGGGTCTCGCTGCCCATATTCAGATTATGTGTTTTTTAATGAGAATTTTTTTTAGCGGACATATAGAAGACCTTTTCTAGACCACACAATATACAAATATCAAGGGTGCTGGGGCCAAAAATTGCCCCAAATTGTGTATTGAGCCATGATTCCAAACAGGCAGATGAAATGCACCTCCTGTGCAATGGTTCTGAAAATATAAACCTCGTTTGCGAGGCAGACTTAACTAAGCCTTGTGCTTTTCTGCTGCGGCCAGTATTTGCTCTCGAGGCAGGTACTGAGTGTGAAGGGTTTGCTTTCATAATCCAGTGCCATATACTGAGCCCCAGTGACTGTGGGCTAGGCGAGCTCGGGCCCACTCAGGCTCTCGTAGTCCCGACAAATGCGCTCAAGTATACCATGACAATCAGTGCGAGAAACGGCATATAATGCCCGGCACTGCGCCTTTTCCTCATACGCATGGGTTTATTATTGTTAACGGCAGTTGGCGCGATGCAGATTTGCGCGCCTGGCACCTGTGTGCAGTTCCAGATCACGAAAACCGCAGTGTGCTGCAAAACACCCACGAAACCTCGCGGAACCATGCATAACCGCCTGCAGAGAGGCGCAGATTTGCAGTGTGCTACCAATCTCTATCTTTTTTTTCTGCGTTTGGCCCCATCCGCCTCAGGCCGTGCCCTCCCTGCCGCGATTCCGGCCCTGCTTCCTCTCCTTGCTTATTGCCTTGTCTTGTCTTGTCTCTTCCCTCTCGTGTTTCTCCCAGATTGCTCACACTGACCAAGATGTTGTTGAAATCGCTCTTCACCGTAGCATCGTCGCTTGCCGCGTCTGCGCTTGCCGCCGACCTCCCCACCATCGAGGTCTCGGGCAACAAATTCTTCTACTCCAACAACGGCTCCCAGTTCTTGATGAAAGGTGTGGCCTACCAGCAAGACACCGGCTCGTCGTCGTCGGCTGCTTTTGTCGACCCGTTGGCCGACTACGAGACGTGCCTGAGAGACATTCCTTACTTGCAGGAATTGCAGACCAACGTCATCCGTGTTTATGCGTTGAACGTCACCGAGGACCATACTCAATGTATGGAGGCCTTGGCTGCCGCCGGGATCTACGTGATCGCCGACTTGTCGGAGCCCGACCTCTCCATCAACAGAGACACGCCCACGTGGAACATCGAGTTGTTGAACAGATACACCTCGGTTGTGGACGCGTTCCACAACTACACCAACGTTTTGGGTTTCTTCGCCGGAAACGAGGTCACCAACGAGGTCTCCAACACAGACGCGTCTGCGTACGTGAAGGCCGCCGTGAGAGACACCAAGGCGTACATCCTGGAGAAGGGCTACAGATCGATTCCCGTGGGATACTCGGCCAACGACGACACCGACATCAGAGTGGACTTGGCCGACTACTTTGCGTGTGGAGACGAGGCCGAGAGAGCCGATTTCTTTGGTATCAACATGTACGAGTGGTGCGGCACGTCCTCGTTCAAGACTTCGGGCTACCAGACCATCACCAACGCCTACAAGAACTTGGGCATTCCCGTCTTTTTCTCGGAGTACGGATGCAACAAGGTCACCCCTAGAACCTTCACCGAGGTGCAGGCCATCTACTCCGAGGAGATGACCGACGTCTGGTCCGGTGGCATTGTCTACATGTACTTCCAGGAGACCAACGACTACGGCTTGGTGTCGATTGACAACGGCGACGTCTCGACCTTGGCCGACTTCACCAACTTGAAGAGCCAGCTTGCGCTGATCAGCCCCTCATACGCTACTCTCAACTCGGCCTCTTCGTCTGCGTCGGTCACCACGTGCCCCACCGTGGGTGCCGACTGGGCCGCCGCCACCATCTTGCCTCCTACCCCTGACTCCGAGGTCTGCGACTGCATGGTTGCCTCCTTGTCCTGTGTGGCCGACTCCTCTCTTGACTCCGACTCCATTACCGACCTTTTCGCTTACGTCTGTGGTGAGATTGACTGCTCGGGTGTCACGGGTAACGGAACCACCGGCGAGTACGGTGCCTACTCCCCATGTGACTCCAAGGCGCAGTTGGACTTCGTGCTCAACATGTACTACAGCGCCAACGGTGCCAGCTCGAGCGCCTGTGACTTTTCTGGCTCTGCCTCGCTCAAAACAGGCTCTACGGCTTCTTCTTGTAAGGCCGTGCTTTCGTCTGCTGGCGCATCCGGCACAGGCAGCGTTGCTGGCTCTATTAGGGCCACTTCTGCCGCAGCCACCACTACGGGATCTGGCTCAAAGTCCGGCTCAGGCTCTACCTCTGGCTCGTCTACCAAATCCTCTGCGTCGAGCACTTCCACCGGCAAATCCAGCTCTTCCAACGCTCAGGTTGTTTTCTCGCCATTGAATGCTGCCATGATCGTCGGCTCCTTTGCTGCCGTCGGTCTCGGATTGGTGTTTGCTTAAATGTAGGTGAATCATTGAATATAGATTAAATAACTACGATTTCTTACTGACGGTCGAAACTCGATACTGGTGCGGGTGATCAGACATCAAAGCTTTACTTACCGTCGTCCATCACCATCTTGCGGATCTCCCAAAAATAATCGGAGTCAAACATCGTACGATTGCTGGGGTGGTAGCTTTCATTGGGGCCAAACCAGTGATGGGTCTTCTTTCGTATTTTCTGTTCCTCCTTCTCGAATCTGGATATGAGCTTCGGGCTCAACACGAACTCTTCACCTGCTGCACCACTGCTCGCCACAGTGCTTGCATTAGATGTGCTCAGAGTGGTTCTTTGGGTGAACGTGCTCACTCCGCGATCGAACAACAAAGGTCTCGATTGAGTAGGAGCCGCGGAGGCATACAGCGGGATATCATTGGGTACCAAATCTGGCAAATCATCAAATACATTCTCTTGTTGCTCCTCGCGGGAATTTTTGTTGATCCATCTTAGATTTTCCGAGTCGTAGATCATATTGCCCTTCACTGCATCTTTCTGATGTCGGAACTGGTCGATAGTGATCAAACTGGGTTTCTTGTGTTTCCTGCTGAAAGTGGTATCGTCTTTGTTATCGTCGAATCGTAGAAGTTCGTGTTCGTTTCCCTCCCATATTTTAGAGCTTTCGTTGTATCTCATCTGTTGATTCCCAGTCATGGTAGGAGCGCCAGCTTGATTGTTAAGGTATCTTACAATGCCCACTCCGCGTTTCGAGGGCTTATCATGGTGCTTTTTGGTGGAGGACTTTTTCGGACTCGATCGTAGCTGGAACTGCTTCTCTGAAATCTCCATGTACTTTTCTAGAAGTTGCTTCTTGTGAAGCTCCATGTTGTAGTCCAACAAATCCTCTCGTAGCGGAGGAGGCTGAGCCTGGCCTTTCTTAATATGAAAAGATGGCATTCTGTCCAACTTTCTAATGATTTTGTTTTTGTCATTGAATATTGGATGCTCGGAAGACTTGCCCTCTATAGTCCCGGCAAGATCCATGGTCGACTTAAATTTTGTCGGGCCCGAAGCTTTGAGCGATTTGGGAAAGAGAGGCATGCTCGACTTCCGCAGAAGCTGGCCACTATTGCCTCTTGACCTCAAGTTGAAATGTGAGAGTTTATCCTGGCGAATCATCGAGGGGAAATCGTCCACGAAGCCGTCCTCGAAAGATTCAAGATCGTCCTTTGTGTATTCGTAATTTATCGTGGCGTCATTTTCGATGTTGTCGAGTTTCTCCTTCTGCGGCAGATCACTATACAATCGTAGATCTTTGAGCTTAAGTGTGTTGACCTCGTCAGCGCCAGAGTCCATGAAAGGGGTCCTTTTTTCAGCAAAACGCGAGTTTTTGTACCGGCGAAACAACTCGTCGTCTTCGGCCCGGGCCTGCTCCTCCATCTGCTGTATTCGTTGTGACAAGACTTCGCGAGCTCTCCCCGGACCAGCCAGTTTCTTTGACGCCCGCGTCCCGCCACTACTATAGATCCCGCTCTCTTCTTTGCCGAAGATGTCGTCGATTTCCTCGAAATCGTCGTCGTTGATCTCGGTAATATCGGTATCTGTTCCCTCGCTGAAGTCACTCAACGAACGACGTCTCACGGGAGAGGTCAACGAGGCAGTCCCTGGCAGGAACTTAAGCTCGTTTCCGGAAGTGACATGTGCATGATTCCGAAACACATTCAGCTCGAGGTCGTCGCCAAACGAGAGCTCATCGTCGTCCTTCTCCACATACCTAGCAAGGCCCTGGACCAGGTCATGTGACTGTCTGATTGATGCACGGGACTTGCTGTCGTTTGCACTAGGACTGATCCCGCGCGCTGCAGGAGGCATTTTGAGTGTTGCAAACTCGTCCACGGGCGAAAGGAGCTCGCTGTCGGCGGCGTCAAGCTGTGCTAGGAAATCGCCGTTTTCCTCGCCAAATTCACCGCCAAAGTCGTCGTTGTCATCGTTCCATTTCTGTAGCCTGGCAAGTTTCCCGCTCGCGCTCACTGGCCTGTTTCGATCTAGCGGCATTCCGAAGGGTTCAGGAAGCGGCAGACTATACTCAAATTTGGTATAGAAAAAACGTCGCTCAGATCTCGCTTATGTTTAGTCAATTGTTTGCGGAGTACGTTTCTATGTTTTGGCGATCTGGAGCAGCGGCTCGCGCTTGGGCTTTTCGCACCCGTACACCAAAAAGATAAAAGCGCGCACTCGTGCATGAGTCTTTTCGAGAAGCAGGGCCCTAGAGGCTCAGGATGTTTGGTGGGGAATTTCCAGATCCCAGACTGGTCTTGTATCAATTTGAGGTTAAAGGTAGATGATATGAGTGTAGGTGAATACGTTAAGGTTTGAAAAACAAAAAGAATGCCTTCAGCCAGATTTGAACTGACGATCTCCTCATTACTAGTGAGGTGCCTTACCAACTTGGCCATAAAGGCTTGATATATATATTCAGTTTACCGAATGCTACGTGTTCGTTATGGTAAATGGTGTGTCACGTGACGGAGTGTCGCTTATATGCAGGTTTAAGTCGCAATTATGACGTATCCGCACTTTATACCTGCTTGTTGCATGCCCTCTTTCTGTAATAGGACAAACCGTGTTCTTCGATATTTGATCTTCTCTCTCCAGTATCCGGTCCCCAATTCTTAAATTTAAATTGAGCCAGGATTGATCAAATTTTTGTAGAGTGACGAACTTGAGACGACTTGCCCACAACCAGCAAGGGGTAATCAAAGCGCACCTCACATGGGAGTCTCTGTCAAATAAACTAATATATAATGGGGCGTGCGCGTAAAGTGTAGCTTAGTTAAGAGAAGTGTAGTGGGACTTCTATCGAAGGTGCAGTTTTGATTCCATCTTCGGCATCAATACATTCGATCAAGGACCAAAGTAATCCTTAGATGGCTTATCAAGATATGAACCTCCCTCGTTTCTGGATGTGTGCCCTGGCTAACATGGATTAAATCGATCGAAAAGTTTAAGTAATTGTGTTCTACCTGATACTCCTGCCTCTCGAAGAAAACCTTTAATGAAGTTTGTTCTCTGAGTTCACATTCAGCATCGGCCCTTCTTTTATGAACAAGGCCTAGACGCCGCACGCCCATGTTTGGGGTACTTGTAGTGGGTAACAACCTAGTCTCGTCTCAAAATTGTATAAACGAATTGCAAGCGCTCAAACTCAAAGGAGTATTTGTGTATAAGCTTGTCTATCGCATTGGAATTGACGATTATTTTCACGAGATATTTCAGTCTGGCGTTTCGAGAAAACAGGATGCATAATCTTTTCTTCAAAAAGATACCGAGAGCTTCCTGAGTATAGAGCCTTCAAACTCACTAAGGATCATATATGGACTATTCCTTGGCCATTCCTTGACCATTTGTTGACCATCGATAGACCATTTATTGACAGTTTGCTGACCTTTTTTAACTTCGGCGAGAGAAAGAAAAACTTTCAAGCAAAGAAAAGAACCAAAAATGTCCTCCGTATCCGTACGACATCACTTGAAACCAACATATGCCTTTCTAGCATCCTTGGAAAATAGCCATTCAAAGCAACTCCATGTCTGCCATCAAACACAAATGGTCAGACGGAAATTCCCCAAGCACCGGCTGGCTGACATCTTCCAGCCCCATATCATCATGTGTCGGCATGCCGAGCAATGCCAATAACTTTACCTGGGTCGAGTCGCTGCATTTTTGCACCGAGTCGATTTTCAGATGTGTGTGGCCGTCCCAGTCGGCAATGGCGAAGATGTAATCTACTAGCTCGTGGGAATGTTTGCCCCAGAACAGAAACCACGGCTCGTTTGTCCCAGGCCGGCAGTTCGCCGCGTGTGCCACTCCGTAGCCAACCGAATAAAGGGAAACTGCCTTTTTGTGGATTCTGTTGTGCAAGTCTTCGAGCAGATACAACTTTTCCATTGTCTGCGGCCGCTTTTCCAAGAGCTCTGCGGGCCGCGGCCTTTCCTCTTCCTCGGCTCTGTCATCATGGTTGATCGACCGGACAAGCATGTCACGTGCCCAGCCGGAGAAGTCTACTGGTTTAGAGACAAGCGAACGGTAGGCTGCATCGTCCACAGTGGAGTTGAAGTCCCCCGCGATGAAACTGTAGAATGTGGGAGAGGGCCGGCCTTTGATCGCGGTTTGCTTTGCAAATATACTCGGATACTCGAGTATTATAGCGGCGGCACGACCCCGGTGAAAAGTCTTGACTCCAGAGCTGGGGAGATGGGTCGTTCCTATGATGATTGCATCTCGAGAAGGTGGTTTGTGACCTTCAAGGAAAAGAGGCTTGAAACCTAGGCATACAAATAAAGCTCCATGCAACGTCGAGAAATTCTCACGAACCGGGCCTGTGTCGATATCTCGAAAACAAAGTTTCAGGACCCGCATCTCCTCAAACAAATCTTGTTTGTACGCGATAGCCATCCCGTGAAATTTGTTTGGGCGAGTCAACACTACAGTATAGCCAAACTGGCCGAAATCATTCGCCCAGTCAATTTCGTTATTCACCTCTTGGAGGCACACAATGTCTGGGTTGTAGCGTGCGATTTCGCACATGAGCAAGTGCTCGCGAGAGAGTCCAGCAATGGGGTATTTTTCTTTATCGCAAGGATGTAGAAGATTATAAGTCATTATCGAGAGCTGCGGCCCGCCTGTGTAAGCCGCCGGATGAACCGACAACATGGGTCGATGCCAGTAATACTGGTCAAGGGTAGCCCTGTCCTTGGCATCGAAAATGTCATGTGACCTTCGGGGTTTCCACGAGTCACCCATGAAGAATGAGTGTTGATGTGTATTGATGTGTGATGTATACAGATATGAATTTCTGAGCTTTGTAAAAAAGGCCTGATACTCGGTTGGGTATGTTTCCAATATGTTTTTTGAGATAAGCGAGGACTGTATTGTCTGATGTTGATCTTTACTGCCTGGAAGTCAGGTTTGATATGTGATGAGGTTCGGCTGCTATGGCCCAGGTCATTTGAAGAATGCCTCTGTCTGTAGGCTTTCTGAAAAAATTCAAGAAAACAAATACCGTTTTACGGAAAATTGTCCTTGTTTTGTAATTTTTATGGTGCAATTTCGCTATCGTAGCTATGTGCGGAACATCTGAGCCGAGAGTCGAGACCAGACTACAAGTTCGCATTTGATCTAGCACGCCATGCATCCGGATCTCGACCCACGCATGCGACCTCGATTTATCCAGTAAGCATATTAGACCTATTGAAGAGGTCAACAAAAGAGAAAACTGCTGTAACAGCATTTAAAACAATGTTTTCGTTACGGCTGTATACAATTAGAAATGCGATGGGCCAAAAGGAGGTTTCTTTATACGTAATAATTTTCAATAACAGTCTCGAAAGCCATGAAAATTGTAATCAATATCTCCATTTGCAGTCCGCGCCGTGATTTAGATAAGCACTTTCAATAGATCTATTGCAGACTTGTTATGAATCTATTGAGATTAGCCTTAAACTGGTCTTGGCCGTAAATTTATGGTACCATACTACAGAACAGTCAATAGTCATAATTTACAAATATTGATATACATCACATATGCTAGAGTGAGAACAGAGCCACTTCCAAACATGTGATGTTTCTTTCCAAAATACATGGAAAGCTTTCACACACAACAGTTCTCCGGCATCCATTGATTTCACCAAATCAATCAGCAGGCACGCCTTCACCATATTTAACTGCTTTCACTCATCTTTTCCTCAAGCTGGTTGTTGATTTCTGTGTCATTATCAAACTGCTCGTAACTGAACTACACTCCGATTTTGCGAGCACTGGCCTCCGTAATCCTCATTTTCTCGGTAATTAGTGCCATCATTTTGTCGTAGACGAAACTCGTTTCTATTTTTCGTAGAAAGAACGAGTAGCTTTTTTTGTATGCTTCGGCGTCAGGACCTAATAGTTATTTTACATTGCGCAACAACTCTACACAAAGAGACGATTAGACTGAGATTGCCACCTAATTCCGCTGCTGACAGTGCCATTTTTCTTTGCTGTGATGTCATGTATTACGACGGTAAACGAATATTGTCGAAATCGCTCAACGCAGACTCTCAAACAAAATCAATTATCCATCTGAGCCATATATTCTTTATGCTTGGACCGCTATCCTAAATTTCGTCCTCTTTGAAATTCGCCCGCTACCACTATGATCATTATTTCTCTCCTTCACAACAACTCCATCTCGGCCATCAAACACACGTGGTCCGAAGCACATACACCCGCCTCAGGCTGCGAAAGGCGCGACTTGCCCACCTCTGATTTCGTCGGAACTCGAAGCAACGACAAAAGCCTTATGCTGCTGTCCCGCGCTAGTGTCTTCAAGGCTTTGGATTTCGGGCGTCTGAACACCAGGTTTTGCTGCACCACAAGAATGTAGTCGATGAAAGACCAGAGTTGTTCAGCGTCAGTATCAGGATCGACCACATCGTAGCCTATCGCGTAAAGGGACATCAATCTGCTGTAGATGTACTCTTGCCAAGTGAGAAGGTTGTTCCGCTCCTCGATGAACTGATCGTAGCTTGCTTTCGCCAGGTGCTCCCGGTATTGTTCTCGCAGGGGACACGGAAGGCTGCCTGAAGAATGGGCAGGGTCGAACTCACGGGAATTGAAGTCTCCTGCCAAAAAGGAGTAGAAGTCATGCAGAGCCCGTGTTTGGGACCGGACGTGTTTCCCAAACTTCTTTGTTAGATGTATGAGCGTCCGTGCCTGCGACATTTTCTCATATCGACTGGCACGGGTCACGGCAAGATGCGTATTCCCAATGATAATGCCTTGTCTTGAAGGCTGTACGTGGCCTTGGAGGAACTTTTCTGTGAATCCAAGACACAAGAAAAGCACAGCACGGTTTGATTTGGGTAGGTTTTCTTTGTGTGTGTTTTCTTTATCCGAGCCGCTTTTCGGGTCTAGATTGGAGACGTCATGGCAGATCTCCACAAACAAGTCGTGCTTGAAACATATCCCGATCCCATGGTCTTGCGGGCCCACGTATGCAAAGTTCAGTTCATATCCGAGCTTGAAAAGCTGTTCCTGCCACCAGATATTGTCGGGATCGCTCACGGGCACTTCCTGGAGACACACTACATCGGGGTTGTATCGCCCAATTTCCGCAAGAATCACCCTTTCCCTTAGTCTATGTGGGAAAAAGCCTTTGAGTATCCATTCTTTGGATTTGCCCAATGTGTAAAGCACATTGTATGTCATGATAGATAGTTGCGGCCCTCGAGAATAGCTTGGCTCGGGCACTTGGAGCATTTCTCTGAACATATATAGAGAGTACAACTGGCTATCAATCTGAGGGTCGATGCGGTTGTGCGTGCGTTTTGAAGACCACTGATTCTTGATCACATGGTTATTGTTGGGCTGATCAGCCGTTGGATACAAGCACTTGTGCTTGAGACGACCGGGCTCAATACAAAACGACTTGTCTTCATTTTCTGTCATGTTTTGTGGACTCTGGAAATCTCAATGTCCACTGCATCGCGTGAGCCAAGCTCGACCAGAATCAGTATGAGGTTTCGTGAAAGAGCGAAAGCACGGGTAGGTTCTTAGGGGAGAGATTCGAATGTTTTGTTTATCTATTGACCCCTGTTTATTTTTTTTTTTTTTTGACGAAATCGATGACTGCCCTAGTTTAGGTATTTTACGCAGGGTTTTGAGCTGAGGCTCATGCGTACCATATCTTGTCTGGAAAATATATTCGCGAAAAGGTTCGGGACTCGATAGCTCGCAGCCAGGCCCAAGCAAATGTACATTCCTTAACACATAAAACCTGGTCGATGGGGAAAATTTTGAATTGATTTACTAAGCCAGGTATTCTTGCAGGAAACTTGAAAACAAAATAGTCAAAAGACCTTCCGCATGGTATAAACTTGAGCTCCCATGTCTGAATGCTAGGCGTTCTGAAGTCAAGCATTTTTTTGTCTAATTCATCTGGTTAAAGGACTAAAACTATAACGAAATCATATAAAAACCTATAGCCAGCTCCCAAGAAACGTACCTAGTGTCGAACCCGGGTCACCTCACGCCGTCACCACGGCAAAAGCAACCCCTCTTGGCATGCCCTTGTTAAAACGTAGAAAGTTTGTCATCGACCCGCTGGGTGCGTCTCACCTTTTTTTTTTTTAAAGAAACAACATATTATAGGACGCCGCGAATGGATGTACAGGGAGTACGTGTTGAAACTTCAGTTTTAAGTTGAATGCGCTTTATGTTAACACAGGCTAAAGAATATCCGCTATTCACAGGTAGCGGTATTCTGACAATAGTAATAGTCTATGTATAGCTGATTTCAGTCTAATTCTCCATCCAATTTCCCTCAGGCCCCTTGAACCGAATGTGCGAATCCTTCTGGATATATACTCGCGCCCTTCGGGAGGGGTCAAAGTCGTGTCCATCTCAAACTCCTGAGAAGGAAATCTCCGAAATCTCAACACTCCCTGGAAACTAATCTCTCAACTTAGTCTAGCTAAGTTGGGTTTAGTTTTCGATTTGGTAGTTTTCACTTCTTTCTCCGAGCTTGTTCATTGTCAATAATTTCCTTACCATTTCTTCGAACATTCCAGCTGATAACGGTTTGGTAAACATGTCGGCCACGTTCATAATAGAGTTGACATATTCCAAACTGTAGTAACCTTCACCAAGTCTCTCCCTAATTTTCTTCATCCCAATGTCTACGAACTTTCTAGTATGCGACAACGATCTGTTTTGACAACATGCAATCACGGCTTGATTGTCTTCGTAGAGTTTGACTGCATCGACCTTGAATCCTAATCCCTTGATAAACTCATATAGGTGTACTGTCCTGTCCTCAGCAATGGATAGGGCTACCAATTCTGCCGCTGCCGTACTCTTTGTGATGTTTCTTTGTTTCTTGCTCAACCACTTTACGAGGTTTCGGTTCACGTACATCGCCATCCCAGATATCAGTTTGACGTCACTTTCTGGGGCAAACGATGCATCAGAGAATGTCTCTATGGTTAGACCTCCCTTTTTCTTTCCCTTTTCCAGTTGATGGTATTCAAGCCCTTTGTCCACTGTTCTTGAGATGTATCCTATGGTATGAAGCATTTTCTCGAAATCGGCTTGTGTTGGGTTGGCTGATCGACTTGCTAGGTAGTTGGGCGCAAACGAAAGGTCTGGTCTGGTATTATTTGCTGCCCAACTTATGCTCCCTACTGCAGATTCGTATTTGGTCTTCATTGGTCCTTTGAGTAGTTCTGTTGTATCTTTAGGTGTTTCGAAAACCTTGTCTCCCACGGGGTTGTTCGACGACCCATATCCTTCGAGATCGGTTTTCACCGGACTTCTCCTCAATTTTATACCATGTGGTCTGAATTCTTCGACTAAATTAGAAAGGAACTTCTTCTGGTGCATGTGATATCCGTGCTCGGTTCTCTTGAATTCGACCCCTAAGTATTCTGAAACTGCTCCGAAGTATTTCAAATCAAAAATGTTTGAGAGGTCTCTCTTGAACTCGTCAAGTACCTTTTCATTTTCCGCTACCAAGAAAAGATCATCCACATAGAGGGCCACGATCAAGCTTCCGTGTTCTGAGTTCCTCGTGAGTATGGTTTCCTCGAATGCAGTCTGTTTAAGTCCTATCTCTTCAAGCTTTTTGGTCAAGTGGCAATACCATTCGTATCCTGATTGTTTCATACCGTAAACCAGCTTCAAAAGTAACCAACATTTGCCTGGTTCTGTTTCAAATCCTTTTGGTGGTGTGACATATATCCTTTCGTTTTCAGGTAATGGAGCGTTTAAATACGCCAGTTCTATGTCGAGGTGATGTATCGGGTAGCCGTATTCTGTCGCCAAGGCGGTCAAAAATCTGATGGACAGTAAGTCCGCTACTGGTGACAGAATCTTGTATTTGTTGTAGTGGATTCCTTGGATCTGTCTGAAACCTTGCACAACACATCTGGCTTTAAATATTGCTTCTTTGAGATCGTCTTCTTTGTATGAATATACCCATATCATTGGTATTAATGTCGTCCCTTCGGGTATCAGGCAAATTTTCATAACTCCAAATTGTTCAAACTTTTTCATTTCTTTTTCTTCTGCGATTCTCCATTGATTCGGGTCGTTGTGTATCAATTTTAGGTTCATGATTCTCTTTTTCTCTTGTTGTTCGAAATCTTGTATGTTTATGTCAAAAAATTTCATCGGTGTTCTGACAGGTCTCCCTGATCTTGTGTAGTATCTAGGTGCCTGAAGCTGTCGGTAATCTCCCTGTTCTCGGGCAAACTTTTGTGAAGTGGTTGGTGCCAAAATTTGGTCTTGAACCCGGCTTGCTGATGTTTTAGCCTGGGTGCCTACGGAAGTGTTGTCCCCTGGCGTGATTTGGCTCAGGTACCCGGTTCTATTCCTCATACATTCTTCCGCCGCATTGGGCTTTCGGTTCATAGACTTGGAAACATGTGTAGTTGACAGCGTATCTCAAATTAAGTCGCTAGAAATTTAACATAGTGATTATTGTATATAGAATGTCAGTAATTAATCTTCCTGGTTTCTACAATCCAGGATTGTAGTTCAATACACGACAAGTGAGGTAGAAGAAAGATTCTTTTTTCGGCTTTGTCGAGTCTTTCTGCCTATAACACAATAGTCAAAATGGGCTCAGACACGTGCTGCAGGTCCCCCGTTGCTTTGCGGGAAATTTTTCCCGGAGTCAGAATTTTGACAATGGCTTGTGATCCAAATGAGGCAAGATGCTGGTGTCAAAAGAAGACCTTGCTCACAGTCAACAGACTAATTGAGTGTCAACCAGCTATTATGTTCGGTATTCAATGGTGATTTTTTCCGCTTTTGGTTGAGAATGTCAGGTCAGAAATGGCATCAGTCTGAGGAACAAAAGTAATATCCAACTTCATGGTTGCATGCCCGTTCTTTAATGTTTGTGGTGGAATTTGATCAGCTGAAGCGAGCAAAACAATAGAAAACATAGCTTTCGGCAACGATGACCATAAAACTCACCTGCGGGCCTGCCTGATCATGGAAAAGCGCAAATAGAGTTTTTTGGTCAAACCATTGTACTTAGAAA
>JAKTYO010000277.1:8674-44603 GCA_030578735.1 Metschnikowia noctiluminum | reverse complement strand
AGTTCCAAGGCCACCTAAATTTTCCTTGAACTTACTTACCAAGACATTCATTGGCCCAGCATTGTCTCTTGTGATGGATAGAATACGGTCCTCAATGCCGTATTTGGTCAAAACTGCCATCATAAACTGATACAAGACCTCTCCTGTGTAGCTGATCTTCTCGTTCATTGCTTCAAATCCGATTGTGTAGTTTTCCAATTCATTCTCATTATTGTAAAAGTGCAACGTGATTCCTAGGAAATCAGTACTGTTACCACTTCTCCACTCGTCAATGGTGATAGAAAACTTTCCATTGTTTTCGTCAAGCCTCTTCTTCACTCTGTCAAACTCTTTTTCGTAAATTGTTTCGAGTCTTCTTCTCAATGTCGAACGACTGATGCTAGGAGCATCGTCTCTCAAGAAGTACACAAATGCCCGGAAAGATTCTGACTCCACGAGTGAAAAGGGCAAGTCGTTATTCACGATCATCATCAACATTAATCTCTCGTATTCATCTTTGTCGAATGAAAGATGGACTGGGCCTCTTTTTCTCCCAGTAAGACGGAAAGCCAGGACATTTGGATCAATTGCAACAACCATATCATCGAGAGTTTGAGAGCCTTTGTAGATACCACTCGAACCAAGAAGCGAGGACCCAAGAATTGTAAACTCATTTGGCGTACTCGACTTGCCAGCTTCCATCTTGACGCGTTCTAAAGTCAAGTTATGGGCAGACTCATAGTGCTTTTTCAAAGTCGTCCAGTTGCGTTCCCTGCCAAAATAGTACTTTTGGTGGCACAGGGTACACTGCGTGACTATACGCTTTTGGTCAGCGGGCATTTCCTCCAAAAGACTCCACTCGAACATCTGATATTTTATAATATCATGAGCTTGGTGGCGTGGCGGCAAAGAAAACTCCTTGGAATAGTATCGCTCTTTGGTAATCCGTTGTGATTGCGCCATCTTGTGCTCAAAGTTCAATCAAAAACTGTTCTGAGTCTCGAACAAAAGCAGCAGAATGATCAGAATGTTGGTTCCCTTAAAGATATATGACGCAATTCGTCTAATTGATCATAAAACTTCCATTAAAATACGTTACGACCGACTATTGAGACTGTATTTAAGGTATAAAATGTCTACGCAACGCAGGTACGTAGCTATTCTGGTGGGCTGCGTATGAATAGCGTTGGAACCGGAACGTAGCTACGTGGAAGTCTACTCCGACTCTACGCAACTCTACGCCAGGCGCATTTTGAACATCTCTGTCTTATAGCATATGCTGTGGCGGGTGTATGCACATGCGTTGCCTTGTTTAATCATTTAAACTCAGCGCGGCTGACCACAGTGAGAATTAAAGGACTGAGGGCTAATCAAAACTACTCACTCAATCGTTTAGACCCTTCGCATTTCATTCGAACTGTAAGACTCTCAGTTTGTCGATAAGGTTTTCACTACACAGTTTCAGTTACTGCTTTTAGTGATTTTTTCCCCTAGTAATCAGCGTGTCCAACAATCTTCATCATGTCCATAAACAAAGTCGAAATTTACGATCATTCGACAGGGCTACCCTTTGATCTAAGAGAGGGCGAGACGGTAAAATACGCGTCCCTAGGTCCAAGACAGTCATTTCACGTTGGTCTGAAAGAAGCCCAAGGGCCTGTGAAGATCAATATTTCAGTCGCCAATGGACGAATCTTCGTGACTTCTCAGCGATTTCTCTATATTACCGAAGATCAAGGAGACGTCGAGTCTTTCAGCTTTGAATTCTCGTCCGCACCAGCTTGCCAGTTCTCTCATGCTCTAAAATCACCATGGTTCGGACCGAATTATTGGCTGTTTTTATTCTACAGTCCACTGAATGTCACATGTGATGGGTTCCCGAAGGCCGAATGGTTCCAGGGTAAATTGACTTTCAAAGAAGGCGGTCTCTTCAATTTTGTTGCAGCTGTTGATAGTGGCATTAACGATTTCGTCAATAACCCTCATATTGACGCTGACTTACCACGATATTCGGAAGCGTGAGTTGTCCATGTGTTTTTTTTATTAGTTCTTGATGTCCAGTATCGATGTACACCTCATCATATTCCTGAGAGTCTGGTCACAATTACTGGCTTGATATCTATTATGCTGGTCACTAGATACTATCATTATTGAAATTGCACAAATTCCACCGGGTTACTATCTGTGACTGGTTGCTTTATCGCAGTTCCGCCCCCGGTCAAAGGCTTAAATTGATGCACTTCATCGAAGCTTGTAAAGTCGAGTACGCTGTCCCACTCACCAACTTCTTCTGGACACTCCTGCTTGTAGATCCCGATCGCCAAATTTTCCAAATTCGAAGCATCCTGGTAAACTATAGAACCTTCCTCGTTGTACATCTTCGCGTTGCTAAAAATGAGATGTATATCCTCGAGGAAGTCTCTCATTTGGGTGTATGTTTTATTTCCAATCCTTTTTTTGATCACGTCGAGAGCTATTGGATGCTTGATGGCGATATAATAATCTGGGTACAACTTTTTCGAAGGTTTGACCAAAAACAAATCACTCAATCTGCGACCCCCGTCTGAGAACTCGAGTAAAGCGCTCAATATTTTTTCCATCCTCTCCTGAAGGCGCTCTCTAATCTCAGGGGTGAGAATATCAACTGTTGGTGTACTCCTGTTGGAGGCGGTCTTCATTTTTGGCCTCCCGACTTTTCCTCTCTTTCCTCTCGTAGAAGAAACGGCCAGTCTGGGCTTTTTGCTTGGATTTTCATCCTCTAAGCCGAGCAACTTACGCTTTTCAACATCAATCTTCCGGGGACGGCCCTTCTTTCTGACTACTGCTTCTTCCGTAGTATCATCATAAATGGTGCCTTCGATTCGCTTAAGCCATTCTTCTTCGGTTAAATTGTCGTCATAAATGGCTGTCTTCCGCTCTCGATTTCCCCTTCCGTACTCCTCTATTAGTTCCTCCTCAGATTTGTACATCGATCGAGGATCTTTTTGATAAATTTCGGGAAGCTCCAGCTCTGTTAAAAGACGTGAAGGGTATTCCGCTTCCCTCAAGGCAGACGCTCTTTTGGCATCTAGGTCTCGAAAGACATCTATTTCGTCGGTGTTTCTCGCGATGATCTGATTTAATTCATCATCATCCAAGTCTTGGTCCTCGTCATTGCTTTTCTGACGCCTTTCCTCCTCTTTCTCAAGCAAAGCTCTGAGCAATGCTTCTTGTTCCTCTGATGTGGACTTATTATCAAATTTTCCGGCTTGTATGACTTTTCCATCGATCTCCAATTTTGCGACTGCTCTTTCCAAAATCATCTCTTCGATGGAATCCTCAGTGATAAGCCTCAAGATTCTGACCTCGTTCTTTTGCCCAATTCGATGCGCACGATCTTGCGCCTGTAAGTCCTGATGAGGGTTCCAATCAGAGTCAAAAATAATAACAGTGTCGGCAGATTGCAAATTCAAGCCCAAACCACCGGCTCTGGTCGAGAGTAAGAAGCAGAAGTAATCTGATCCCGAAGCATTGAACAATTTTAATAAAGTAGTTCTGTCGTCAGACTTAGTTCCTCCATCGAGTCTCATGTACTTCATATCACGTAAACGTAAGAAGTCTTCCATGATATCCATTATTTGAGTCATCTGAAAAAAGATCAAAACCCTATGGCCAGTTTCCTTGAATTTGGGTAAGATGCGATCCAATAATTCAAATTTTCCCGAGGTTCTCCAAATTGTGTCATTTGTTTCCAGATTTGGGTTGATGAGGTTCTCAACTTCTTCGTACACGAAAGGATGATTGCAAATTTTCCGCAATTGCATTAGCTGATTATTGGCATTTTTTATAGTTGATGCCTTTTTGCCATTGCCACCATCACCTGCGATCAATGCATTGTATTTCAACATCATTTGGTATAATTTTGATTGCAATGAAGACATTTTGCACTTCACCACTTTTTCAACCTTGTCTGGCAAGTCTTTCTCAACATCCTTTTTCAACCTTCTCAACAAGAATGGACGCAAAACCTTATGCAACCTTCGGATAACCAACAAAGTCTCTTCCTCGCTCAATTCAATCTTGTCTTGACCTCCAGTGTTTGCGAATGGGGTATTGAACCATTCATCAAATGACTTGACGGAATTGAAGATCTTTGGCAAAACGAAATTGAGAAGTGCCCAAAGCTCTGGCAAATTATTCTGTAAAGGTGTTCCTGTCAAGATCAATCTGTAGTCGCTGTGATAAAAGTGCGTCAATGTTTCGGACAACTTGGACTGAGCATTTTTCATCCGGTGGCCTTCATCGATAATCATGTGAACCCACTTAATCTTTGCCAAAAGTCCCTTGTCTTTTATGATGTACTCAAATGTTGTCAACAAGACCTGAAAATTATTCTGCTTTATGTCGTTTTGCATGACTTTCCTCTGAACGGGAGTTCCTTTGTATGTTATTTTCTTGATCGAAGGCGCCCACTTCTCGAATTCGATATTCCAATTTGTCAAGGTTGATAAAGGAACAATAACCAAGAAGGGCCCTGAGACATTCTTGGTCTCAATGAGGTAAGCGAGAAGTGAAATCGTCTGAATTGTCTTTCCTAAGCCCATCTCATCTGCTAGAATACCATTTAAGTGATTGTTAAAAAGCGATACCATCCATTGCAAACCCTTTAATTGATATTCCTTCAATTGACCGCCAACAAGTAGAGCTGGCTGCTTGGTAACCTCCTCAGTGATTCGATGAGCAACCTGGTAATAGTCAACTTTTTCACGCTTTTCACCATCGAGCCTCACCTCTTTTGTTGATTCATCTGGTTCAGACGACTTCGAAGCTGATTCACGTTGTTGAGTTTGGACCGCTTGAGCTAGAGTATCCAAAAACTGGTTAGTTTGACTCAATAAATGCGTGATTCTTGTATCTTTTGTATGATCAAGTAACTTCAAGTAAGCTTCTTCATCGTTCAGCTTCAAAGCTTGTAAACGTTGTTTAGCCATTCGCTCGGACTTCTTTTGCTCTTCTTTAGCGGTTTGAGCGTGGAAACTACTGACTTTGATGGCTAATCGTTCTAAACATTCTCTTCTATTATTGAGCCTTTCGCTGTTTTTCGAAGTGTAGGCCAAAATTTGAGTCACCGCCTCATGATGCCTTTTATTCTGAGCTTGCACCACGGAGTAAAGCTGCTGTTTGTATAACAGCTCTGTTGCGAGTACATTTTCAACCAGTAATTCTGGAAACTTGGCAAGGAAATTGGGATGTGAGTTAGGGAGTAATGATTTGCTAAACCATAGCTGTGAGAGAACTTTTCCTTTTATCTCTTTTTGATGAGGTAGGAGTCTGAGTTGGGCAAGCTCAACTGTGAGAATATCTCTTTCGTTCTCATCAATGCAAGCTTCAAGTTTACTCTGCAACTCAACAATCTTAGATTCAATTTGCAAGCTGATATAATATTCCCTCGTGCTAGCAATCTGATTCATGTCAATACCATATGGGAGTACTGAGGGAAAACGGCATTTGCTCAGCGGTTCATATATTGCATGAAAGGGTACTTCAGCTTCTTCGCGAGCAGGCAAGACGAAGGTGTCTACCTGGGATTCCGGCTTTGAGATTGGTATGACGAGCTGGCTTGTGAGATCTTCTATCTGGGACAAAGCATCATGAATGAGGGGAGCCTCCACAGGTCTGCTAATCGGACTTGTGAGACTTGGATCTGAAGCAGTTTTCAATTTAGGAGTCGCTGATGATGACTTTTGTTGAGAAGCTCTACGTTTTCCCATTGATTTCTTCGCTTCGACCTTGGATACAGACGTCGAATGTTGCGGTTGCAGCAGCAGCTGTTGTGTTTGCAAAAATTGTTGCTGTGCATCGAATTGGGGCCCTTGGGGCCCTTGAACGATTGACTGGTTTTGTCTTTGATTGGCAGAAGTGGACGAGGCTCGTTGAAATCGTATTTGAGGCGACTGTGCACCGGAAAGGGGGACCGGTATATCAAGCAGCACAGCAGGAGCAGGAACACCGACAGGACCAGTACCCAATGGTTGTGCCTGACTCGGGAAAGAGCCAGCAACGTTTGTGAAAATCAACCGATCGTTGGTGGCTAGGTCAATCACGCCCTGAGGAATTGGTGCGAATCCTCCCAGGTTACGAAACAAAAACTTTGCTGCCTGATGCTGCAGCTTGAACACCTCCATTTGCGATGGGGTGAACGGGTTAGCACTTGAGACGACACGAGAGGAGTTATTAGATGGTATGGCGTTTTCGCCAGCGTTGATACCTCGCGAGAAATTGGGGTTCACACCCTGTGACATCATGTTCGTTTGGCTCATGGACTGGGCTGTTTGCGCACCCATTCCTAATGACCCTGGAGTCGCGCTCAGCGATTGTGTAAGATTTCCCATTGTAGCGTTGCCCACTGTGGGAGTCCCCAAATTACTTCCCGAGCTATTCATGGCATTCGGTATCACGCCGCCGACTGGGCTCGCCATCGTGTTGGATATTTGCGCATGAGGCTGCTTAGGCTGGAACTGCGGGTGGAAGTTCGCATTACCCTGCTTCTGCTGAATCTGCTGTTGGTATACCTGAGGAGGTTGGGACTGCTGTTGCTGTTGAAGTTGTTGAAGTTGCTGAAACGGCAACCCATTGTTGTTAATAGCTATGCCCAGATTTTGCTGATGCAGAAGCTGGGGCAGCGCGAACTGCTGATGGTGATTTTGTTGCATGAGAGGATTTTGTGGAAGTGTTTGTTGCTGAGGAACATGTCCCTGCTGAGGCTGCGTTTGCTGCTGTCTCTGTAGCGCCTGTGCTTGTATATATCTGATAAGCTTTGTCAATTGATTAAACTCAGGTACGTTTACTGCATCGTTGCCGTATTGTGCCTTGAGCTGTTGCCACCTCTGAAGATAGCGCTGCATGTCTTCCCTTGTTGGCTGTCTATTCATTGTTTGCTGTGAGCTGGCTTCTCAAAGGTGTGGAGAGGTGAGTGCTCAGTCAACAACATTGAAGTCAGTGTTCTAGAGTCGTGTAAAGCACAATAAATCTGGTCTATGGTGTGTTGAATAACATAAAGATTTACCAAACCGAATTGGTTCATTTGTTGACGATGTAGCATGTTAATTACTGGAAGACCGGGCTTCTGTGATTTCTCTTTCCTGCTATTCTGTTGTGAACTAAATTGCATAAATGAAGCATTTTAACGCGTAGGCTTCGCCGAGGCCGCTTTAAGGACGCGAACTATAAGCAGTCAATCTAGAATTATGCCTCGCGTTCTCGCTGATTACAGGTGCGAATAACCGGACGCGTTTTGTCTGGGACAATAATACGCGGGTCTCAGGCAAAATTAGTATGGTAGTACCAGGGATTATAGAAAGCCTTCTATCCTCAAAAGATGCTGCGCCAAACTTGCATCAAGCTGGCACCAAGCGCAGTTGGGGCATTCCGTTGATTAGTTTTGCAGATGTAATTTGCGCACCTCCGACACAAAAAACCACGGGTCATTTGATTGCGACTTCCTAAGATCCTTCACGCATCAGCAACATCTTCTTGTGTTTCCACTGTCTCACTCCCCTTTAGGAGAAACGTTTTTTGAAGCTTTTATCATGGGGGTGGCCGTCTTCTTTCTTGTTGCTCTTTGAGCGTCTGAGCCAGACGAAGTACTGGCACCCACATGCGCCTCCTTGATCTTTTTATCCTCTTGAATAAAAGGGCCACTAATACCGCCAGATCCAAGCTTATTCATGGAACTCGAGTGAGCGTCCACACTTGGCTTTTTCTTGGGCAGTCTTCTCTTCCCGCTTGCTTGTTTTCTCTTCTCTGTGAGTAAGGGCGACAGTCTTTCTGTCATTTTTTCAACATTTTCGGATTTCAAGGATGTCAAGATGGGCTTATTCCTTGCTTTCCTTGAGGATTGAGGTTTTCTTTCGAACAACTTCGAAGTCACGAGCTTTGTTTTTTGCTCTCTTGGCGCGAAACTTATCATTTCGAAATCTTCAGTGATCACACCGGCCTGGGAACTTGTAGGAAGAGAATCATCTTTGGGAATTTCCAGCGGCGGGGCTCCGTTGCCTGGCTGATTAATGATTTCTGTTTTGATGCTCGGGCGTTTGTGATGCTTTTTTCCCTTTTCAAACAATTTGTAGTTGGTATAGTTGTAAGAAGTTGTATCAACCTTCTTATGTAAAGAATCGGGCGAACTTGTATGGTATATGTCGTTGTCTGAGAAAAAATCTGCGCCTTCAGCTTTAATATCGAACCTTGTTAAGTCCTTACCGTGGAAGAGCAATAATTCTGCCTCATTGATATTCAAGCAATCAACACCAAAACAGCTTGCCCAGACCTTTGTCACAGTATCTTCGCTCACCAACTTCCACATTCCACCGGTGATTCCTTCAGGGCCGTTATGCTTCATTTTTGTGAGGTAGACCGCAGAGCGAACTAAATGCCGCAAACGCAGTGGAATTTGCAACTCATCCTCGGTATTCACACCGAGAGTCTCACCAAAATGATTGATTTCCTCATACAAGGAATATTTTCCGTGGCTAGGCAATTCCTCTGGGCTCGGGCTTTTTATTTGAAATTTGACACAGCTGCCCCACTGAGGGAAGTGCTGCGTGCGGTGCTCGAGAAACAAATTATGCAGAAAAAGGCTTGAGAACGGCTTTTCGGCATGAGCGGCAGTTATATGATCCTCATTGGGTTCCAATAAACCATCTTCATTTTCGAGTATGCGGTCTATAAATTTGAGTGCTTCTTGGGCTCGAGTGGAGCCCACAATGGGACCTTTCCTCTGATAGTCAAGCTCATGCAAAGTGTAAGTGGGTAGGTACAAATTCAAAACAATTTTTTCATCCTTGTCCTTCACTTGCGCTTGGAAGTAGTTCTTGTCGAACCATCTCTCTATATTACCCAAGCCTAATGTGAGTGCGGATGGATCTAAAATGAAGTTCACGGATCTCTCAGGATCGGGCTTCTCAGTCAAAACAGGATGCTCGCCCAAGCTTTGGGCCACCTCGCCACTAAGAATCCTATTCTTGACATCTGAATCCGTTGGCGGAGTGTTTGTCGGGATTTCCATAGATAGCCAATGTGGTGAGAAAAGAAGCGCTGGGTCGCGTAAATTTTTGTGTGCGCCGTAGCATGCCGTTCGGTGCACCGCGAGCCCTCACAGACATTCACTTTGAGCAGCTTTTATTCATACATTGCCTGAGGTGGAATATGATATAAGACTCAGAGAGCAAATTATACGGCAGAAAAAAGGCTTTCGAGGAGGAATTTACAGGTTAGGCCCAAAAGAAAGCAAAAATATTCATTTTCACGTTGCACTAGACAATTGTCGATAAAAGCATATTGACTGAACACAGACACTCAATCCTTGTATTAGTCAAGTGAAACGTCAAGAAGGGTCGTCAAAGAGGGTTGAAATTACCGATTGTAGACTCACCTTGTATACTGACGAATCCACAATCATGACTTGTGTGCGAAGAGCATTACAGTATACACGGAGTCTCCTTTGCAAAATACCAAGAGCAACTAAACATTAGTATGTGTTGGTGAGTCAACAATTCAAACGCACAATCGATATCAGATAATTAACAAGAGTTCTATTCATCGAGCGAAAAGCTCTAACATTAGAGATGCCAGAAAAAACATACTAGTAAAAAATTCATCCTGTTGATGTGAAGCATTGAATCAAAATATTGTAAAGGAACATACCATTCATAGCTACATAGAGTGTTCCAAGAGGTTGACTCTTGATCCATTCATATTAATCGGAGCAGCATGAGGCGAAAGCGGAAGACTCTTTCAAGGAATTGCCAAGGAGCATGATATTTCATTAAAGAAATTTTTTTCTTTCTCGCTTCCCAATTTGTACTCCAGGCGGTACGGGTGTACAATCTCGCGTTACTTAGGGCTGAGGGTTCCCTAAAACATTATCGTGAAGCCAGTTGCAAGGGTGCTATCGTCGGATTGCGCGGCAGGATTCGTCATACCCGCGGGCAACCCAACTTTTTGAGCGATATCCTTGATGACATCCTTATCATCAGGGCTTAACTTCTCAATCTCTTTCTCTAACAGCCTGACAGTTTGATGAATCTCTTCCAAATCATGATTGTAGATTTTCTGCTTGGTGTAGAGCGCGGCCTTGTACTCCCTGAACTTGCCTTCTTGCTTCCTGATTATGTCATCCAAGTGATTTCTCGCTTCTAGCTGGAGTTGCTCCTCCTCCCCGCTATATTTTTCAAGCAAAACCATGTCGTCAAGCCCCAAAGTTTTCTTGTACATCACATATGAAGCGAGCCCGTCCTCTTCGCCAGAGATCGAATTTTGCAGAAACAGTTCCGTCTGATTCAATGCCGCCTTGGTGCTATTCAACCTCTGTTTGAGGAAGCGTTGTCTGAACAGCGTATAATGGGTCTCCATAGCTGAGATCAAGTCAAGAAGATGTTCTGACATGAGCAAATCCCGAATATGAACAAAGTCACAGTGTTCAGAATTTTCAACTTCTACCATTCCCCAGCCGTACTTTCTTGCCCTCACAAGCTTGCCTTCTGGATTCGTGTAAAGGACGTTTGAACCGATAATGGCATAGGGCGAATGCGCGTTGATTTTCTCAGTTGCGAAACTGTCAGTCACGTATTTGCAAACCTCAATCTCATTCTGTTTCAAAGTTCTGGTGATGATACTTTTGAAGCTATGCAATTCATCTTTGTTGAGTGTGTCACTTCGAGCGATAACGGGAATAAGACTAACCCTTTTTGAAATTTCTCTCATAGACTCTATATCCAAAGAGCTCAATTCTGTATTTGTGGGATTGATGAAGTAGACACAAACATGAACTCGGTTATCTTTCAATTGATGACGAAGAGGCTGCTCTTCTTGTATCAAGTAAGACCGATATTGATACTCGATATATTTGACTAGCGGAAGCCAGGTGTTTTGATTGTCAATGTTTGCACCAAAGTCGGGCATATCAACAACAGTCAAATCCATGTCAAACTTATCTTCTTGAAGATGATATTTCCTGTCACGAACCTGCATTGGCTCACACCCCGGGACATCAGTTTCCAACTCTTCGCCGATGAGCGTATTGAGAAAAGTAGTCTTTCCGGTTCCTCTGCACCCAGCAAGTATCATGGTAAAATGTGCACCCTTTCTCTTGCATGACGTCTCCTTTTGCACAGGAAGGTTAGAGAGACCGACTTTGTTGGACGAGAGCCTCAGTTGTGGAACTCTGTCAACAAGGGTCTTCTTCAAACTTTTCCGGGGAGTTGTTTTGCTGTTTGCAGACGTGTTGGGTCCAGTTGGCTCTGGTGTTTGAGTTTTTGCAGCCGCCTGTGGGGTGGCGGTTGAAACAGCGGCAGCTGGCGCTAACGTGCCAGCATGTGCTTTGTTGTGTTCAGAAGGCATACTCACTGGAATAAAACGTAAAATGCTTTACTTTTGAGGCTGTTTGGAGATTACAAGAGGTAAAAAAGCCTTTGTTGATGAAAAGAAGTGTAAGAAGGCACAAAACAGTTCGCAAAGTTTTGGGTGCGAAAGTCTGCCGCCTTATCACAAAGCCGGACATGAGACTTTTTGAAGAATGATACGGTGCCCAATTGCAATTGAAAAAGCGCGGGGGTGTCTTAAAAAAACACAAAGCACCAATGAAACACTTGTCGTTACATGCTTGAAAGATCGTAAAATAAAGTGCCAGTCAATTCGTTTCCAGTGCGGCGGCTTCATAATTCGAACATTTGTCCAACATTCTGCTTGTCAAACTCTTCATTAATCTTTTGCGAGATGATCAAGCTCTGCTACCATGGGCATTCATGTTGTCTTGCTCGTCTTCTATAGTCTTCCTTTTTGTAAGAATTTCAACAACTCTCCCCGGTTCCGTTTTTTTCTTTTCATTAGTCATTCTGTTTTCATGGGGCTCGTCACGATTCATTTCTAGGCACTCCGCGTAACCTATTGCGCACACCGGGATGACCGCACCGAGCTGTTTGAAAGACTGAGCAACGGTGAGAAGACAAAAATGCCAGACATTCTTGAACGAAAAGCTAGCATCGAGCAAGCTCAAATTGGTCCTGGGTTAAAAAAAAAAAAAATGTGTATCATTTAGGGCTCAAAGCTGGCTGCTGGGCTCAGCCCGAAAGGTCATGAAGCTGCGAAGAAGTGTGCAAGTGGCCAGTGCCTCACAAGACTTTGCAATCTTGTCTACATTTCACGTTCAAACTTGCTTCTTTACCCGTTAACACTTGACACTATGCGATCAATTCATAGCATTCCATGCGGGCGATTCTCCGCATGTACAGCCGAGCCTCTATCATAGATTTGAGGGCGAAAATAGGCTCACTCCGTAATGTGTCTATTTTTTTTTTTCTCGATTTTTCCTATCTTGGCTCTAAGATAAACACCTCCCTCCACGTCATGCACGCTCGGCTCTTCTCAGCCTTACCGTGGCACTTCCATATGTATATGCTTGCATTGGCTATCCCCCTAGATACAAGGTTCGTCGACACCCAGTATTATCACATTGTGTCCAAACACGTCATTCCCTCGTTTGACCTTTGAGCTGGAGCATCCATCGATTGACGTCACGGTTCTCCTGCCATCTTACAAAAACTTGAGCACCATTGGCACGCGTCTCGAGGATTAGGCCAACACTGTCGTCAAGCCTGTTCACATTTTCGAATTTGCACATATCTAATCTCTTGTTTTGGGCCCTTGAAAGTTTCAAACGGCAATTCGAGCTATTTTTTGCAGGGCTTGTCTGTTGATATAATTTATTAAATGGTGTTAACTCGTGGGTCAGTCGATGACATAAGTTTGGGTTCCCAACCTCCAGAGCCCCTAGAAAAACGTGCAAGGTCATCCTCTCCCGTCAAGCAAAGACGGCCTACTCAGGGTTGGGCTGCGTTAACACGCTCAGCAGATGGCTCTTCAAATAAGCTTTTCTCAACGACCGCTTTGAGCCATGACCAGCTTTTGCACTTCTCTAGTTCAGAGGCATCTGGGCGATTACACATCAGCAAATCAAACTATGCCATACCTATACCGTTTCAGATTCAATTTCCTCCTCGTTTGACCAAGTCTTCCTCTTCGTCATTACTACTCGACAGCTCGGCTAATTCTAGTGCCTCACCGACTCTCGTTTTCACTGGTAATTCGTATGAGCCAGTCACACCAGACATGTCTGCAAACCCCGTATTTGAGCATAAATTAGCCAATCCAAGACCCGCTAGCCCAGAGAAGCCGCCTTCTGTGATCGCCAGTAGAAAAAAAGTTTCTGCTTTTGTCAGGAAAACTCAATCAGACCACCTGGATCAACTTAGTATGATTGAAGAGAAGTCCGGATCGGGTAACTCGAGATCATCTAGTCATAAGTCAAAGGAGCTTCCCTCTATTCCTTCGCCGGCGTCTCTGCAGCGACAAAGTGATAGTGTCGCAGTGCTAGGGTATCATGAACCTCATGACTCGAATCTTCCCATCAAGAATTTGACAAAGCCCCTGGGAATAGAGACTTCTTCGCTCAAAACAAAAATTGCAGAAAGCGCAGGATGTACCAAATTGGGTGATATGGCCCCCGAAGAGCAACCTGTCCCATGTCGCAACGGTCATGATAGCGGTCCAGGAAAGTCTAAATTGATACGTCTGGATTATATGCCAGAGAAAACCACGAGCGATTTACAAAAGACACGACAAAAAATGCCGGAATCAGTGGCACACGTCCATGGTATTCCTCAATTCTCTTCGAAGAAAATTCTGAGAGCGAATTTGCCGCAAACCGCCCTAGACAAAAGCCACTCTCGCGAGATTCATCTCAGAGAACATGGATTCGACGAGAGAAAACTCTCAGGTGAATCGCGAGTATCTTCAGTCAGCTCATTCAATTCTATGGGAGATATTTTGAATTTCAATCACACGTACATGCTGAGCCCTAACGCAAAAGGTGATGTGAGAGTATCAAAGGAGCTCGCAGATTTCATCAATGGCGGCGAGTTCCGTCAGTCCATGCCAAACTTAACGGACCGACTGACGCAGCCTCTCGAATATTCGCAAGACTTGAATGAGCAAAAAGAGAAAGCCATTCCTGCCAGTGGAATTTGTTTGGCTCAGGAATCTCTTGATGAAGAAGGTCCCGAGCGGATTGAAGTTGAAAATGAGATGGAGAATCAGTTCTCTATCTTTAAAGCACGAAACGCAAAACTAATATCGGAGATTAGACATCAATCCGGGAGTGAAGGCGGACGTGATTTGGATTTGCGTTCTCAACTCGATTCCGAAACAGCACCACTCGTCATATCAAGAAAAAACCCTGAATCCGTCGCTAATGCGTCCACACTCGACGATAATGGTGGGGCAGGGATCGGTTTCCATTTTCCAAACAATAAATCTAATGCTACGAACAGTAATGAAGTGAAGAACAGGCCGAAATTCCAGCGTCATCACAAAAGAGGGTCTATTCGAAGCAGCTTACTATCCGATGGAAAAATCGAAATACCAGACTTAGACGATCAGGAGCTTTGGCGAGAGGATTGCTCAAAACCAATACCGTCGAATCCTGGCTCCATCGAGCCATTGGGAATACCTAGTTTTGGCGCTAGAGACCATTTAAAAGCAATTCTAGATGACCAGTCTTTGGAGTCGGACAGTGATTCGTCATTCAATTCTCAATTTTCAAAATTACAGACAAAAACCGAGAACAAAAAGAGCCTTCCTCCAAGTACATCTTTGGGAATGGTCTCTTCTACATCTTCGCCTGTCCGTCACTCGCGCCATCGATCGATGTACAACATTGACTTTGACCATGAAAGTATTACCAGTCCTCAAAAAAACCAACACAACCGCTCAAGGTCGAGCGCGTACATCGATTCTCTCGATGGCGCACACCAGAAGTCCGGGCTAGCAAAAAAAAGTCCGTATCTGAGACAAGGGAGCAGTCAAAGACCAGCTATCCTGCAAGTACCGTTCGACATATTTGAGCGAGATGAGGTGGCTGGAAGTTTCGAAACCCTCAATATGAAGGTGAATGAGCCACCAAAGCGAATCTCATATGCTGTGGACTTCAAATTTGGTGATGTGACAAAGAACTCTCTTCCGAGCTTCGATATTCAAGGACCATCACAAGACTATTACCGAGACTTTAAAAAGTCACAAAAGATATTCTCACAGCCCAGTTCTTGTTGTACTCCAGAGGATTCTGAAGCCGCCTCGAGCTATCAATCTAGCAAAACTGGAAGAGATACTGAATCTACAGCTCCAACTGAAAGTGACAACGTCATCATAGATTTGACGGAAGAAAAATATGATGTTTGCATGGTAAATCGAAACGACTCCACCACGTCTTACAAATCTACAATGGAAAAAATAAAGGATGGTAGAAATGTTGAGGTTGTGCTCGTGGAAGAAGAAGATGAAGATTCTGACAAAAGAGTTGAAAGAGAAGATAGAGAAGATAGAGACGATCTCCTGAGCATTTATTCTAGGTATATGACCAATTGGGGGGAGACCTCTCGCTTGCAAAGAGATTTCACACCACCCTCTTCTAGTCTAAGTCGCAAGTTCTCTTTACGCTCCGAGCTCTCTGAAGCTAGCGACTCCCTGGTACAGAGTTGGACGGCTTCTTCGGATTCAAATTTTCAGATCAAGTCGCTAGCGTCTATCAGACGAGAGCAAACATACCTGAATAAGTTGGTTGAGAAGCCGAAGGCAAATTTGCGCTTGATGAGGGAAGAGACTACGGTAGCGCACACCTCATCAAATCATATTCCCAAGACGGACACAGGCTATTTCGATTACTCCGGCCATGGTGTATACGACTTCAAGTCTTACATGCACCTGCAGTCCCATCAGTAGCTACATTACAAGTTTGCAAATCTGCCATGCAAAATATGAAATTTCAATTACATCTCTAGGTAGATTCGAGCGACGGGCGTCCAGATGGTGCCACCTCACGGATTGTGTGTTATATGTCTAGTTTAGCGTGGAGTGTAGATCACTCCTCATGGGTAAATCGACCGAATCAAAGTAAGTTTGTTCTTCACCCTCGCTTATATTCTCTTCAACGAGCAATGTCACTGACCTAGAGGATGTAGCTCTGGTTGGAGCCCATATTCGTTGGGAACCTGTCGACCCTAGACTCTTGGATCGGAAAAAAGTCACTGTTTTATCGCGTAAGTCGATTTTGTTTCCTCGAAGACACCGATCAGCCGCGGCCTTCTGTGGTCTTTTATTGTAAGAGTTTGTTCTTAAAAAGCCAGACTTTTGTTTTTGACTGGAATCGAGTTGGTCCCGACTCAAAAAATCAAAGTTTTCGGGCATCTCATTGACTTCATCGATCAAGTCTTGATCTAACGTGTTTAGTGCTTTATTTTGCTCCGTACCCGTGAGAGCAAATGTGTCGTTACGCTCGAGTGAATCTTCATTGCTGAGCCAAGAGTATCTTTTCTTGTGATCAATTGTTGAATCACTCTTGCGATATACCGTGCTCGAGGTACTGGTATCTGAGGGACCCAACTCAGGCACATTGCTCAACAACGAAAGTGAAGCCATCATTTCTGTAACCGATCTTCGTTGGTCGTGATTCGACAGGCTCACCGAAGTCACTGAGGCATCTTCATTAACATAATCGGAGTCATCCTCGCCTCGTCTTGCGAGGTGACGAAGATGTGCATTTTGAAGGTCAGAGCCTGTACTCCGCGTCAGGTTATCCGGCATGCCGCCCTCTAGCTTCACAAGCCTGCCCATGATATCTACTCCTGAATCATTATTCGAAGCCTCACTAGATTGTTCAGGAGAGATAGCAATACCTAGCCCTAAACCCTCATCGTTTGTCGGTACATCTGAAGCAGCGTAACTCGATATGGTCAAATTCTCTGGTGCATGTGAAGCGTAAGTAGGCAGGCTAGAATCAAGGTACGCATCTAAGAAGTCTCCACCATATGCTGGGGACCGCAAGTCAGGAGAATAATTTTTTGCGGAGCTATTTTCGAGCGTAACCTTTGAAGAGAATACATCAGGGTTTTCAAGCTTTGGAGTCACGCTATAAGGGCCACAAGGGTTTGAATACGATCTAAAATTGCCAGCAACATCAGTCAAATTCTCTGCGAAGAAGTCTTCGTACCGATTTGAGCCCTCGGGGTAGTCATTGAGAAAGTCGCCATCATCACTAAGTCCATTGTTTTCATAGTCGTAGTTCGAAAGTGCGTCAACTTCGAAATCAGTATCATCGACGTTGAAATAATGGGGCTTACTCGAGTGCTCCGCTTCGGCTCTCGTTTTGTAGTACTTCACAGAAGTATTTCGTCCCCCGCGCTCGTCTTTCACGAAGGAAAATTGTGATGAGGTATCTGAGTCTATCAGATCATCATCGGTATGTTTCAATTTTTGCTCGGTATATTTTACGGAAGAGTCAATATCCTTCATGGCCGAGGATAAAAGAAGACTATTTTTGGAAGACGAGATCGATACGTCAGAGGTATCGACAGAATTTGTTTGCATATTGGCTCCCGCCTGAATCCGCCATTGTGAATTGCCTGATGCGTGCAATTCTGAAAGGCCGTAGGTATCATGGCTGTCATTCATATCTCTCTCAATCAAATTGGGTTCCGACCTTATTCTTTCTTGAGAAAGCTGCACAGGTGTCGAGGCCGAGAAAGCGATACTGGAGGGCTTTTTTCGATGTGAAAAGTCCTTGTTTAACAAATCAGCCTCATTCGAATGAGCTGACACAGTGTTGCTATATAGCCCTATGTCATCAGTCGTGATGAATTGAAGTGACTCCGCAGACTGTGGGACTGCGACGGCTCTGGAGTGATGTCCAAATATCTTCATTATTGGTGTTAAAAGCTTCTTGGGAGAAGTGACTGCCAGCGGGTAGTTGCCCGCGACACTACTCGGCGAGCTTAATCTGACATGTTTCTGCTGTTTTGGTCGCTCATCGACTTGACTTGCATGGGGTCGAACGAATTGTGACTCTAATTGAGAGGTTGGTTGATCCGAGGCCGAGGAGTTGGAGCGTTTATGAGTCTTCAATATCGATCGCATGCTAGGCTGAAGCTATTTCCCAACGCAATAATAAACAGAACCACTAGCTGCAATTTGCTTCCTCTTATGCGAAGTGTCTTTTGCACCAATGCGCATTGGTATTTTATATCGGTTCCAGGATAAATATCTAAACTGATCGTGGGGTCGCGATTGTTTATTTTAACGCGGGGCCAGGACACTGCGCGACGGCGATTGAGGAACTGTTGGGTGAGAAGTTTGAAATCCACAACTCAAGAAATTGGTCGATCTCATGCTCAATCGTGATGCATATTTTCAGCAAAGAGTTTTGCAACATCTTTCGGATATCCATTCAATCCTACAAACCCTGTCAAAAAATCTAGAGAATTCAGCACAGTTGACGTGCCATGTGGGAACTCCGGTCTATGCGGCTCTTCATTTAGAATGTATCTAAACACTTTAACATACATTCTTCTGTGTGGTCCTTGTAGCAAAGCTCTTTCACGATGATTAAGCATCGGAACGTGCTATATTTCGCAATCTCATCAATGTCAGTAATACTAGGTTCAACCTGGAGCTCGCCAGATTACATTTTACTTGATTACGCGTTCGAGGTAGTGGACTAGCGTGGAGTGCAAGCCCCAGATAGAAACAAGTCTGTTCCATCAAGATTGCTGTTAATTTCGAGTTGAGGCCGTCTCCAGCTGGTGCGGAAAAAGGGCTCGCGCCCTACAAAACGTTACTAGCACGTGACAAGTTATCCACACTCGCTCACAGTCTCTCACTATAAACTACTATCCATCACCTGCACACTCACGCGGTTTAGGCGAAAAAAATTCCTCTGGCACAGGCGGCGTTTTTCACTTTCCCTTTCTCCTATCTAGAACTGCTTGACGTCAAATAACAAGAATTCAATATGTTGATTCCAAAGGAGGACAGAAAAAAGATTCACCAATACCTCTTCCAAGGTATGTATCGATCCCCACCAACCCGCTAGATGAAGCCTTCGCAGAACATCATTACCGTCAAAACCTGTAATTTGTCATTGGTCACCTCGCTTTGCGGTCGCTAGTTAAGGGAAACAGTCTTCATATGCCCTTCCGGTTTACGTTTTGGGGTTTCCATCTAGATCGCCATATATGAGGGACTACTTAATCCTCAGCTCTTTAGGGCTCCTGATATCGTGAAGATCGACCTTTGAGCCATCTACGCAGAGTGTTGGCCTAAATTTCATCATACCGTACTAACAAATCACAGAGGGTGTTGTTGTCGCTAAGAAGGATTTTGACCAACCAGCCCACGAGGACATTGACACTAGAAACTTGTATGTCATCAAGGCCTTGCAATCTTTGACCTCCAAAGGTTTCGTCAAGACTCAGTTCTCCTGGCAATACTACTACTACACCTTGACTGACGAAGGTGTGGACTTTCTTAGACAGGAGTTGAACATCCCAGAGGGAATCTTGCCAATGACCAGATTGAAGGGTGCCCCAGCTCAAAGAGAAAGACCAGTCTCCAGAGACAACCAGAGAAGATTCGGTGGTGACTCTTACAGAAGAAGAGCTAGAGATTAAGTCACTCCCCGCATCTACAGGTGGTTTAATTTTTGAATGTATACTTGACCTTCTTTAATAACACAATGAATTATTTGAAAAATGAAGATGCCCCCGACACATGTGGCCACGATGTAGAAGGTCTGAAGAAGTCCAGTCTACCGTAGTCAGTACACATTGCTCTGAAAGGTCAATGTTTGGTGATGAAAAAGGTATGGCCGAGTATAGGAACAATAATTCTTCATTCCTCATTTAATTCTTGTCCTCTTTGGCATGGTGCATTTGTTATGCACACAATGTTTGTAGTGGCCTGAGGTCAGCGCCAACTACAAGTAAGCACCTCGTTTTGTCTAGACTCTCTATGGGGATGGCATAACTTTCGTGACCATGTACAAGTTTCCTCTTGCAATCTTGTGCACGCAGTGATCCTGTTGGGAAACCAGATCCGTGCATGTCGTGGTTTGCGCCTCATCCTAGATTCGTGTAGGTGCGGTTAGAGCTTCGACAATGGCTAGCTTCGCCTGCACAACTAGTTTGCGAGTGCCCCAGCCAATTATAATGCCAAGATGAGACATGCGGACATCTATGACTTTATCTCTGGGACTTCAATTCTAGCTATTCGCAGGTCGAGGGGTTATATGTTCTGCATCAGAGCTCGTGTGCTTTATAATAAATGATGCATTGGCGCATGTCAATGAAAGCGGGAAAACAAGTTTTTTCTTTTCTACTTAAGCCGAGACTTATACGATTGTGTGAGCGAAAAGCAAAAGTCGGCACTTACAATAGCTATAAGTCCGGGATCGAAATAATAATTTTGTTACGGCAAAGGTGAAGAGTTGAGGTGGATTAGCCAAAATTGAGATCGAAAAAGGTCACAAGGCAACATTCGATCACATTTGAGTACATCAGATTAAAATATCATCGAGCGAGGCAGGTTCTATTTCGCTCAGAATATTCCGATTTCTCTCAAATTAAGTGTTTTCGCACACCTCCATTTATCGAATAACCGGGCGCGTTCAAACGGACCTCGCATCACCACTCGCACTTTCCGCAGGCCTCGGCCACTACAAAGTCGCGTACCAGTCGCGCCTCTCACCATGACCATCATGCACGACCCCGGGCTCAGTGCTGGAACAACAAAACTTCTTCCTGATTCAAGGCACACGCACAAACGATCCATCGGCTGTGTGCTCCACAAACGAATGAACTCCGACGACTTGCCAATATACCCCACGCCTCAGCAGGCCACGTACGCCATGCCACAGCTGGGTCAGCCTTCTCTGCGCAGATCTGCTAAGCCTCAGCCTTACCAGCAGTCAAACACGGCCCCACCTCCGCCTTCTACGCATTCGCTGCTGCTGGGTGCTTTCAATGACCACGCAAATTTTAATATGCAACAAGCTCCAGACTACAGGTATCAGCAATCCAGAAGCTACCAGACGCAGCCGTCACACCAGCAGCTGCAATATTATCAACAGCCGCCGCCGCCGCAGCAGCAGCAGCAGCAGCAACAATCCCATCACCCTCAACAACCACAACATCCATTTCAACTGCAACAAATTCAAAATCAGCAACAGCACGCGATGTCACATTATCTGCACCAAAATGCGTACCAGAGTAATGGATACTCCACCGCTTCCACCCAGCAACACCGCCCAGTACCGGTGCCGACCTCAAACACCTCGAATCAGTACTTTCTGAACGGACTGCAAACCGCGGCACAGAATGCGCCGGCTCCGCGCGCTGCCTCGGCGTCTTCATCTTATTATGGCTCTGCCCCACAGTCGGTTTTGAGTCAACAAAACACATCATATCAGCAGCTGCCCTCACAGAGCCTGAGTGGGCAACGATCAGCTTCTTATTCTGGCCAACAATGCGCGCAGCCGCCTGTCCCAAGTCTGTCCCCACCCATGGTTCACTCGCCAACAACGACGCAAGCATCTGGGCGCAGTCATGGGCCTCTGAAAAAGGCGCCCCCAAACCTGAACAATAGGTCCAGAGAAAGCTTAGATGATGCGCCAAAAGTATCCAGCAAGCAGAGGCTCGAGGCAGAGCTCCGCGCAACTTTCGATCGGGTCGACACCAACCACTCTGGCAGAATTTCAGCCCGTGAGCTATCCGCCGCTCTCATCAATTTCGACAACACTGGGTTCCAGCACTCCACCGTGCGTCTCATGATTAAGTTATTTTCAAACCCGGCCTCTGGCTCATCGTCCGGATTGAACTTTGAACAATTTGTCTCATTGTGGAAGTACTTAACCGCCTACAAAAAGCTATTTGTCGCAGCAGATGTGAACAAGTCGGGCGACATTTCTTTTGGTGAATTCCAGAGAATAATTGAGCAGATTGGGTACAAGCTAAATGTCGACTTGGTACTACATTTGTTTCAAAAATTTGCAAATAAGGAATCTCACGACGACGGGTCCATAGCTGTGGGTAAACTCAAATTTGACGCCTTCATTGAGTTGTTGGTGTATCTACGCAAGCTTACTGACATCTTCAAGCAGTATGACAAGCAGCTCACTGGTGTTGCCACGATCGACTATCTGGACTTTCTATTGGAGATAAGCAACTTGACATAGACTCACTTGATATATTCAAATACCATCGGGTTTACAAAGCCACATCCATTTTTCCGGTCTGGAATTTGACTAGAGTTGTGAATATAATTTTGATTTTTAATTGAACCTCGCACTAACGTCGTTCTGTATGTTCTATAAATTTATGCATGTTCTCAACGCGCCTCGAAATTTTGAGTCATTGCAATCGCGTGAAACAGAAAGTACTCGAATACTTCACACATTTGCACATTTGAGAACTTGGAATAATGCTATTACGATCTCGTTGCTTTGGTAAGTTGCCACGCCGAGTTCATCTGGCAAGAGCGCCCTTCCACGTCAGATATCAATCTAAACTCCATGATAAATACCCGGAGCTCCTGAGGGACGATTTTTCACCCACGGGTGAACCAAATTATCTCAAATTAATTCTCACCTCCAGAGTATATGATGTGGTTGATAATGCTGGCTCACCTCTCACGCATGCAGTCAATTTATCTCATAAATGTAATGCCAAGGTACACTTAAAAAGAGAAGATTTGTTGCCCGTTTTCTCGTTCAAGTTGCGTGGCGCATACAATATGATATCAAAGCTACACGCCAAAACACCTCTCAATGGAGTCATCGCATGCTCAGCGGGAAATCATGCTCAGGGTGTAGCTTTTTCAGCCGCGAAGCTCAAAATTCCATCTACCATAGTCATGCCAACGGCGACTCCATCCATCAAGTATTCCAATGTCAGCAGATTGGGATCGCAGGTAGTGCTCTATGGTGAAGACTTTGACTCTGCAAAACAAGAATGTGCTCGCTTGAGTAGTTTGGAGAACTTGACTGATATTCCACCATTCGATCATCCTTATGTGATTGCTGGACAGGGGACTGTGGCTTTGGAGTTGACAAGACAATTGGTTCTCGACGAGCTCGATGCCGTTTTCATACCAGTTGGAGGAGGTGGATTGATTGCAGGTGTTGCTGCCTATCTCAAGCAGGTTGCGCCCCATGTCAAAATCATTGGCGTGGAGACGTTTGATGCTGATGCTTTGTATCAATCCTTGAAAACTTCGGAGAAAGTGCGTCTCGATCTGGTGGGCGTGTTTGCGGACGGCACTGCGGTCAAGATTGTGGGAGATGAAACCTGGAGGCTTTGTCATAAGTATGTTGACGAGGTTGTGAGGGTAACGACCGATGAAACTTGTGCGGCAATCAAAGATATTTTCGAAGATACACGGCTGATAGTCGAACCCTCGGGGGCCCTTGGAGTGGCAGGAATGAAAAAATATATTCATCAGACCAAAAAATCGATGGATCACCGCAACAAGACTTACATTCCGATTTTATCGGGTGCGAATATGAATTTTGACAGATTGAGATTCGTGAGTGAAAGGGCAGTGTTGGGAGAAGGCAAAGAGGTTTCATTTGTCGTTTCCATACCGGAGAAATCCGGTGAATTCTCTAAGCTTCAGCAAATAATCCATCCAAGGCTGATTACCGAATTCTCCTACAGATACTCTGATAGTAACCTTGCCAATATCTACGTCTCCTTTAATGTCCTCAACAAGGAAAAAGAGGTCGGTACAATCATTGAAACCATGACCAACGAAAAGCACAAGTACGAAGTTGTTGACATTTCGAACAATGAGCTTGCCAAGACGCACGGCCGCTACTTGGTTGGGGGAAAGTGCACGTTCACTGATGTAACAAAAAGAGAAAAGTTGTTCACCTTTGAGTTCCCAGAGCGTCCTGGAGCGCTAACAAGATTCTTGCAAGAACTTAGAGACAATTGGGACATTACGTTATTCAATTACCGAAATCACGGAAATGATGTTGGAAAGGTGTTGTGTGGGTTTGTTATACCCGAGAGCGCAAGTGAGGCTGAGTTCTATGACTTCTTGAATAATTTGGGTTACAAGTATATTGATGAAACTCATAACGTTGTCTACCAAAAGTTCTTGAAGTGATATAGCGCGCAGTTTGCTCTCGGTGTGGTGAGGAACAAAAGACTCAAGAATTTGTTTATATTCAAATGTACAATCGACATATTTTATTTAGTCAGCTCGCCGCAAAAACGCTTGATAAGCTTCATTGTTGATGGTTACGCGTCCGGTTGCTTTCATTTGTTTTTTGCCCTCCTTTTGCCTCTCAAGCAATTTTTTTCTTCTCAGAATATCTGCCGCATGCAATCTTTGGGTAACGTCCTTTCTGCGTGCCTTGATCGTCTCTCTCGCGATTACTTTATTGTTGACCTTTGCTTGGATGGCGACCTCAAAGAGCTGGGACTTCAAATATTCTCTAAATCTGGTGACGTACTCTCGGCCTCTCGTCTGAACTTGTGATCTATGCATGACCTGCGACAAAGCATCTTGAGCCTCGCCGCTCACACAAAGCTCCATTTTAACGACATCGGATTTCTTGTATCCCGAATCCTCGTAGTCTAAGGAAGCGTATCCTTTTGTAGCACCTTTTAATTTCCCAAAAAAGTCCTCTACTAGCTGGGCCATTGGAATTTCATACTTGAGTAGGACTTGGCCCGTAGTGAGATATTCCATCTCCCTTTGGATGCCTCTGTTTGCCTCGCAGATCGACATCACCGTTCCAACGTATTCATCCGGAATCGTCATAATCGCATCCACAAAAGGTTCCATAAACATGTCAATATCTTGCGAACGATAATCAGATCCCGGAAAGTCATCGGGATTGGTGACTATTTTCTCGGTGCCATCTTTGTACTTAATTTTGTAAGGTACGGTTGGGGCAGTTAGGATTATCTTGGCTCCATATTCCTTCTCGAGTCGCTCCTTGAAAACCGAGGAGTGAAGAGAGCCTAAAAACCCTAGCCTCCAGCCCAATCCTAGAGCGGAAGAGGTTTCCTTCTCCAAGGTCACCGACCTATCGTTCAAAACCAAATGCTCCATGTGGTCATTCATTACTTTGAATTCGCCCCCATCAGCGGGAAAAGCGCCGACAAACACCATGGGCTTGGGCTCTTCGAATCCAGGGAGTGGCTCGAGCCCAGTACTATGCCCGCTTTGGAAAAATGTGTCACCAATCATCGCTTCCCTGGGGTTTTTCATCCCTGGTATGATGTATCCAACTTGGCCTGCTCTTATATATTTCATTGCAGTTTTATCCGGATACATAACGCCCACTTCCTTCACGTCGTATTTTTTTTCGCTATGAGCCGAAAGCAATTTCATGCCTTTCCTTATTTTGCCATCGACCACAAAAACGAGCATCACGACACCTACATATGGGTCATGCCATGAGTCCACGAGCAATGCCTTCAATGGCATATCCACATCTCCCAGTGGCGGCGGTATATCTTTGATGATCTTTGGAATAATGTCTTTCACATTGAGACCTGTTTTAGCACTCACGGGGATGCAATCATTTGGATCTAGCTCAAAGGTTGTCTCCACTTGCTCCATAGCTCGTGGAATGTCGGCTGCGTCCAAGTCAATTTTGTTTATGATCGGTATCAACTTTAGACCCAAGCTATATGCCAAATAAAAATTGGCCACTGTCTGCGCTTGCACCCCTTGTGCTGCGTCAACTAACAAAAGAGCCCCTCCACACGATGCGTACGATCGGGAAACCTCGGCACGAAAGTCGACGTGCCCTGGCGTATCAACGAGATGTAAAAGATAGTCTTCTCCCGTCTTTGGATCGAGATAGAACATCGTGCATGTCTGGGCTTTAACAGTGATGCCTCGCTCTCTCTCGACATCTAATTTGTCAAGCACCTGCTTATTCGCATCACCGGGCTTGATCACGCCTGTTTGCTCAAGGAGTCTATCCGATAAGGTTGATTTTCCGTGATCCACGTGAGCCACGATGCTGAAATTTCGATAGTTCTTTAGCGGGATCATCTCAATTCTTTCTTCGATGGCTTTGGTATGAGATTCCTTGTCTAGAATCACTTTCTTGTCTTGCTGTGCGACTGCCTTAGTCACTGCGGCAAAAATATTGTGATATACTGTAAAGCTTCGTTTACTTCCAAGTTTTGATGAGACATGTCGGAGGCTTTGCTGTGTAAGATACATGTTGAAGCAAGGCAAAGCATTATGGCCTGCAAGCTGCGATCAAATTTTTGTTCGCACTAGTTATATTTGCAACCAAAAACTTAAGTATAGTGAGGTATCTATCGATGAGCCATGACGGTTATATACAAAAAGATGACTCAATTATTCTTCTCCAAATGATAATTATTTATTGAGTCTGGCTATATCTTCATAAGTTGTCGAAAATTTGTGAAGACGTGCTATGCGCATCCACATGTTCTGAACAGATCTATGATGTTACCCGCCCCACCTCTTCGAAATGTCTTCGATCGAAAGTGAAAACGAAAGCAGACGGAAATTGTCTTATCAAGCATAATTTTGGGCGAATGTATCGACGAAGCTTACCAACTTTTCTGTACTTTCCTTGGACACTGCATTGTAAAGGGAAGCCCTTATACCGCCGACAGACCTGTGTCCCTTCAAGCCGGTCAACTTCTCCTCAGCCGCTTTCTTCAAGAAAGCCGACTCCAAAGTCTCGTTGGGGAGAGTGAATACCACGTTCATTTTCGAGCGTGAATCCTTCGCCACAGGCAACTTGTACAATTGTGGATACTTTTCCAAAGCCCCGTACAAGGCGTTTGCCTTCTCCTCGTTGATCTTTTGTATCGCTGCTATGCCGCCGGCTTTTAATAACGTTTCAGTCACTAACTTCAAAATGTGGCATGTGAAAATTGGAATGGTGTTGTAAGCTGAGTTGTTCGCCACAACAGTTGGAAATTGAAAAGCTATGGGCGCCAAAGGAATGCTCAACTTTTTTAATTCATCGTCGTTACTTTGATCAAGTAAAGACTTCTTGATGATATAAACGGTCAACCCGGCTAAACCAACGTTTTTCTGAGCGCCGGCCATGATGAGACCATACTTCGAGACGTCAACCCTCTTTGACAAAATATTTGAAGACATATCAGCTACCAACTCGACACCTTCGGGCAAATAGTCTGGGCCTGGTACATCAGTGAACTCATTTCCATGGACAGTCTCGTTATCGCATACATATAAATAGGCTGTGTCGTCTTTGTCAAGTGGACTCCACTCAGTATACTTTGGGATATGATTGAATTTAGATGACTTTGTGTCGATAACAATGTCCACGTCAAATCCTAATCTGCTCGCTTCCTCAGCAGCCTTTTTTGACCATCCACCTGTCACGGCATAAGCAGCCCTACCTTTCTTGCCCGTCTTCTTCGCATAATTAGCAATTAAGTTATAGGCAACAGAGGAAAAGCCTGAGGTTCCACCACCTTGCAAGAAGAAGACTTCGTGAGTGTCAGGAATGTTCAATAGTTTAACGAAATTTGCCTTGGTATCGTCAATGATCTTGATGGCTGTTTTAGAGCGGTGAGAGATTTCACCAACGCCCAAACTTTCGCCGTCGAAGGTCAATAAGTCGAGAGCAGCTTGCTTTAAGACATCCGTTGGTAACAATGCCGGGCCTGCGCCGAAATAATTGGGCTCTTCACGGGTTAAGGTGTTCATTTCTAATGCTCTGAAAACTATAAATCAAAGAATCGGCTGAGCAATATATATGGGCGCGAACATGTCACTGACTCATCCTGCGCGGATCATGAAATGTGGCGACGAATGAGGATTAGATCATTTCAGTAGTGAAACAACTCTTTTCGTGGAGCAACTTGATTGTGTGACGCAACTCAAAGGACTTTTTTACCGAATTTAGTCAGATAAAAGTTCAGCTCGTCGAATGCCACTCACGTAGTATACAATTTCAGCGTCGTCTGTGTCATCGAGTAGACAATGAAATGCGCATGCGTGATTGTCACACATGAAGAGGATTACGGTCTGGCATGTGCTTACAATTTTAACAGCCAGACACCACTCTCTCAAGTTGACTGTCACGGCAACATCAGCTACTGCGCCATTCTCTTCATTTTTGCTCGGGCTTTCCTGTAGTGCGGCGGCTCTCAAACTATCGTAGTCCACGTGAGAAGGTGGTTTTTGAATATCAAGCTTCTCGTTCCATTTGATGCTTGTAGCACAGCTATCTGCCTCCTGTAATATGAATTTGAGCTCTCCGCCATTCCTTTGGCTAGCTCTGATCGTCATTTTTTCGTGCACTGTCGAGCTCTTAAATTTTTCTAGCCTCCGATATGTGGCAGAGAATTCGTGGGGAAGCTTTATCATGAGATCTATGCTTGGAAGAACAGGCTCTTTCAAGGTATCTGCAGCCTCCTTCAAGATCTTCACGGGTAATCTAAATATATGGTTAACTGAGTTAGCGTTTTCCGAAACGCCCGAGTATTGTAGCGCTAAGTAAGCACCTCCTGAACTTTTCTGGCCTTCTTTCTTTTGAAGTCGTATTTTCAATTCGCCGCTGCTGGCCTTTTCAAAATTTCGCAAAGCCTGTAAAAAGAGTTCAATGTTCATTTCAAGCAGAATCACGTTGCCTCGGAGACTTTGAATTTCAATTTTCAGAAAAATGCTTCTCATTGGGAACTTGCACCATATTTGAGGCTCCTCATTTAAGGATGTGCTATTAATCAGAATTGCAAGTAGCACGTTAGGGCTTAACCGAAGAATGACCCGCTTACGTATGGTATTTATGAGTGAAAAACATTTCGTGAGGACTTCCGAGCTTTGCGTTTCCAATTTGAGCTTCATTTACAGGAAGAGGATAGACTAAACTGGACGCGATGTGCGCAATTCGTTGGTTTTAGCTCTTGAACTTCTCACCAGCTACCAAGATATCCCTCCCCCCCCCTAAACGCCGTAATAGCTTCAACGAAATTTTGAATTGCGTTGTACTCAATGGCATCAGCTAAACTCTCTGTCTCATTCTTGGTAAGATACTAACATATTCCTCATGTATTATTTTATTCAATATTGATATACACCTATACATTTAGAGGTCCGTCCATTTGAAATACATTTCCGCTCTGGCAGTCGGGATGAATTTTAAGAGCATATTTGATTTCAAAGGAATGAACCTTCGCCGTTCATAGCCGGAAGTGTGCTGCTTAGTAGAAAACTCAGAAAAGTGACGGCGTCATTCGCCCTCACTTCGTCACTCTTTGTTCTACCCTCATATTCTCAAGACTATTATGACAGAGTCACCTCTCAAGAAGAGTTTAGCAATGAATCTTTCCTTGGAGGAGGTTTTTAAAATCTTACCTTTGCTGTTTCTGAGTGTCTCGGTCCAGAGCTCTTTGACATCCTCAAGAATGAGGTTGCAATGTCTGTCGAATGCCTTCACCTTCGCGAGAAGTTTGTGGTTGTTTCGGCAATATATCATCACTGGAGCCTCTTCGTTCAAGGCATTTTGAATAAGAGACATCGGCCCATATTTGAACTCGTATTCTTCAAGTTGAAGAAGCTCTGCCTCAGTGAGTTCCGAGCGCACGCGATCTATTAGTTCCCTTGATGGATTAGTAATTACTTCGTGTTACGGGCTTTTTGGTCTGTTCTTACATACGCCATATAAGTCGGATGTCTTTATCACAAGATTAAGTTTGACCCTCTCCGAATGTATGCTCCTTTTACATTGTTTCGTTGTTGCGCATCATCATCCTGCGGAGGGCTTCTTGCGAAGCGGAAACGAACTGCATGAAATACACGAACAATCCCCTAATAAAGTTGTGTAACTCATGTTTCCAACAGACTATACGCTATCATATAAAATTCTATCATGTGAGCAAGGTGTGTGTGGCTCGAAAAACTTGTTGTATTCTGGTTGTTATTATTGCAAGTGCTGGCCCGTAATGGGTTTTTTATTCATAAAATATCAGTATGTATAAGTTGAGAAATGGGAGACGAACTGACAATCACGAAAGTTGATGATACAGCTCAGCGCTTGCTTTAAGAAAGCTTAGGCCTGTTTGCGAGTGGAGCTGATAGCTTAGAGCCTCTTTTAATCACACTCTCAATTCGATCTTTCAACACGCGTGAGCCGCAGACCACTTCTAATGTATGAAAGTCGATCTGTGCCTCTGCCTTTCCGATTTTTATAGTCGCTCCCTTTAAATCCAGTGCAGATATTGACTCACCAAATTGTGATTTAAGCAAAGCTGATATCCTGGAAATTCTTGTTTCTATGTCATGGTCACCATGTGCTTTTTTAGATTCATGCTCACGGACTGCATCCTCGGTGGGCTCTACCTTCACGTCATCATCTGAATGAAGTTTCGAGGTGAGTTTAACGGATACAGGCGATGAATCCACATTGTAAAGAATTGCCACCACACTATCCGCCAACGAATCGGCCATTTTATTATTATTAACCCACTCGACACAAATCAAAAGCCCATCTGGGGTATCCGATTTGTCAGCTGTGATGTATATCATATCCATGATCAAACATTCCCATACACTCTCGGTCTCCTTGATAACATGTATATACCCGAACATTTGCTCAAGGTGCCATGAGATCAATGAAATACTTGCTTCTATCTTCAAATTGATGTTAGATTTGACAACAGAAGTTGTGAGTTGCGTAAATTCGTGTAGATCATTCATTTCCAACAAGTTCAAGTCAAAATCTTTGGAGATTAAAACACCAGATACCACTATGCCTGAGTTTACAAGCTTGTCCCCAAGTTCTTCGCTTGATTCTTTTTTACTGATCGCTTTTGTGATTGCTGAATAGTCGGACATTTGCTCGTCAGTCTTGTTTTCTGTTTCTTTATCCATTTCAATCTGATTCGGGCGATTGCCCTCGCTTATACTCCTTTGACTTATGCTTCTTTGTATTTCATTTTGCATAAACGTCCTGATGAGCTTTGACTCGGCTTCTGCGAGCGAGCCGACAACTTTGGCAATTTTGGCACTCGTTATCCCAATTTGAAGATCTTCACAATTTCTCGGATTAAAAACTTTGACTTCCTCCTCTGTTCCTTTACGCGATGAATACCTACTCAAAAGTGCAGATTTGAGTCTTCCCATTGGATTGCTATCGCCATGTACCAAAATAATTTTCTTTGGGGCTACCTCTTCGATAAATCCAGCATTTTGTTGAAAGTCCACATGAGCAGCGAAAGAGATCTCATCTACCGAAAGCCGACGAGGGATGGAAACGTCAGGATTTGAAATTGATGGGATCGCATGAGGTTCTGTCAAAATTTCTTTTGCCATAGTTCCTTCAACGGCATAACCTGTCATTATAACAGCATTTTTAGGGTCGGGGGCCCATCTCTCGAGAAGCTGGCGGGAGACCCCACTTTGAAGCATACCTGGAGAAGCGACAACCACACAAGGCCCCATATCGTGAATCTTATCGATGCCCCTGATAGATTTGATGAATTTGAAATGAAAAGGATTAGACTTGGCGGAAGTGGAAGTGCTGAGTCTTATTTTCTCGTTCATGATGCTGGTGTACGTTTGGTAAACAGCCATACATTTTCTCGCAAGATCAGATGCATAATATATATTTACAGATTGAATGTCTTCGTTCATGGACCAGTACTCCTCCAAGATCAACAAAAGTTCTTGAGCTCGTCCCAAGGCAAAAACAGGCATCAACACACGCCCGCCTTTCAAGATTGTCGAATGTATATTTTTCATCATTCTAGTTTCTTTTTCGAGTCTCGGCTCGTGAGTGGCTGTTCCAAATGTGGACTCGGTGATAAGAATGTCGGGTCTTTGAGGAGGCACCTCTGCCACTTTCAAGTGACGATCTTCTTCTCTCGAGTAATCTCCAGTGAAAAGTATTTTTACACCTCCAATCTCGAGAAAGTACATACATGCACCCAAAACATGACCAGCATGGTACGCAGTAAACCTTATTCCCTCGACTTCGATGGTAGAATGGTAATCGATTGTCTCAATCTTTTCGAACGACTTCATCAAGTCTTCATTTGTGTAAAGATTGGCTGAGCCTCCGCCGTTTTGTTGAGATTTGTCCATCTGCCGAGCCTCGTCTCCCCCTCCGGCCATAGATGTAACTCGCACGAAGTCAGACAATAACCATCTATAGATGGCTTTGGTGGCATGAGTCATGAACACGCGCCCTTTGAAGCTTGTTTGTTGCATGACGTAGGGTAATGAGGCTGCATGGTCCAAATGAAAGTGGCTAATTAATAAGATATCCACCTTGGATAAGTCATACTCATCAAAGAAGGGCAAGGAATTCATACCGCTGAGTCCAGGGTGCACACCTGAATCTAGCATGATCACTTTGTTCTTATATTCGATGATATGACATGATCTCCCAACCTCATTGCACCCTCCCAAGCCAAAAAAACGGAAGTTTTCCGAGTCCTCAGTTACTGGTTTAGTCGACGACATCTTGCTTGGATGGTTAGACAGAGTAGAAGAGCTGCGAATGATTTTTTGAATATAAGCGCGCACGCCAGTTAGCGTTCGCGTGAGTGCGTTCCATATGTAGCAAAAAGCGCTGGTTCTGATTTTGCTGCCTGAAATTCCTAGCGGCAAGATCTTAAGTTAGATGACATTTTTCATCTCTGCTTTTGGGTGAGAAAGACATGAACCCAATGAGTACCTCGATAACCAAAATCAGATTTTGAAAAGTCAGACGATATAAAAATCAATTTTTATTTATTCATGTATATATTTTTGTTTTCTTCCTAGTTTTTGTTTCTGTTTTTGTTTTTTATTTAAAGAAAAATGGAGAGTATAAGAAAATCAAATAGTTGTGTAAAGTGGGTGCAATCTGCAGCCTCCCTGCGGTATGCAAAGGGTTTCAATAGTCAAGAGAACATGGATCACTTGTGAAGGGAACCACCATAGCACGACTCATTTTGTTGCTTTCTTAGATCATAAACATTCAAAACAGCCTCCGCGGCCTTGACTCCCGAAAGAGCCATAGCACCGAAGGTGGGACCCATGCGGTTGCTTCCATCCACTTCGGCAAGTTCCATTCCAGCGATAACCAATCCTGGCGCTACCTCTCTTGTACCCTTGACGATTGCATCTTCGGCCATATTCATGTCAAGACCTCTCATGCCACCTAAAACAAATGACTCTTCTTTGCTGATAGGGCCTATGCTCTGCAATCTCTTGGCAGAAAAAGCTCCAAATGGGCCATCATGGCCGGTAGTGGAAAGAATCACGTTGGCGTTGATGGTGTTTGGGTCCATACATGATTGGGTGTCATGATTCAACGCCACCAAAGTCCAATTTGTGACAACACCAGCAATACGCAATTCCCCAGTGAATTCATCACGGCGCGTGATCAAATCCTCAACAGCTGTGGCATTGAACAATTTGACATTTGGGAAGTTCAATACCTTTGACATCAACGTAGACATGAACAACGCGGCATGTTTCACCACAACATAGTCGCCCTCGTCCTCATATGCCACCTCAATTTCATCTAAAAATAAATGAGCAGGCTTTCTCAAGACCATTGCCGAGAACAATTGTCCTCCCAACCAACACCCTCCACCTGGAGAAACTGAGGCCTCGATGATAGCGATCTTGAGATCCGGCCTATTTTTAGCCAAGACGTAAGCGGCAGACAACCCAGCACTTCCAGCACCCACAATAACGACATCTGACTCGGTGTATTTGTCTAAATCCGCAAAATACCTTTTGGTCATAGCCCTAGAGACCGTTGACTCTCGGATGGGGGCAAATTTGAAAGATTCCCAGTCTGCAAAATTGACTTCAGTATTCTGAACATTCGACTGAAGACGAAGAATTTGCTCATCGACAGTACCTGTCGAAGTTTGTGCGGTGTAAACCATGGTTGGAGGAGTCATTCTGTTTGAGAAAAGAAGTCGCCGGTAATGAAAGACGCTTGGACATTTAAATACAATTTGAAAGACTGGGGCCCGCGATCGGGTGAATGTTCCCCTTTTGCTTAAACCCCGCAAAGTTTGGCCTCTTAACTGCATTTCCTGGCTGCAACTGGGTATCTCTGAACTATGGTTGCGCAAGGTGAAGAGCAAAAAACTGTCTTTTTTTTCACAGTAACTAATCTTGAAGGAAAACTTTCTCGGGTCGCCCTAAAGAATGATTCATTTCAGGAAGCATCTATACCATCAAGATATTCTCAAATACTGGCTCTATCTCGAATCATTATCAGATTAGCAGATATTTGTGGATGTGTGTGTATGCACTCTTTATTCCGGTATACATGTAGACCCCGCGAACAAGGTCGAATCGTGTCCAAATAAGAACGCAATTTTAAGACATGTATGCGCATATTTCTGCCAATGGCAAGATTTTATTATAGCGCTCAAGTCATCTTGCTTTTCTCATTGAAACTCTTGAAATACCTCGTTCTAAAGCTTGTCACGTTTTTTTCAAGCATTCCGTTTCGTGTAGTTCCCTTGTAAGTATCGTCTCTCTTCACATACACTACTAGACGTCTGGACCACTTATTGAACTCTTGCTCTAATGCGTACAAATGTTCCAACCTCAGATGTTGAGGTATATGATGCTCTTCAAACTCATCGTTTGCTGTTGGCATCCAAAACGCAAGTCTACCCCCAATTGGGAGTCTTTCGGCCGCGAAGTTGAGAAGATCTTCTAGTAAGTTCGCGAGCTCATAGGGTTTCTTGGGCGCGATGAAATCCCTTCTGAAATGGCCTAACTCTCCGTCCACGACATTATTTTCCCTCCCCGCAGCTTTTTCTGAGTTTTTGGCGCCGCAGACTTTTAGGCCCTCCCTGACACCATAGGGTGGATCGCAGACGATTGAGTCTATGAAAAAGTCGGATCTGAAGGCGTTGTTTGTGAAATCCATCACAAATGTGTCCATGAAGTGTGTTGTCGTGCCATACTGCTGGAAATTGCTTTTCAAATTGCATTGTGGCCCCTTTCCGCGGATGGAGCGAGGATCTATATCGGTGCCCAATGGATATGCTCCAAAAAATGCACCCGCAACGAGAAAGGACCCGGTGCCCGTGAAAGGATCATATATGATTTTTCCTGGCGTCACTTGCCCAATATTGCAGCTGACGAGAGATAGTTCGGCTTCAAAAGATGTCGTTCCTATATACTTTCTCTTTTTGAGGTCGTACATTTCAACCGCTCCTGTGCTTCTCGCACTGAGTTGAATCTCTTTTCCAAACCATAAATGCTTTGGCTTGTCAGCCTTCTCCATGCCGCAAACATAATATTCCTCAAGAACCGCAAACACTACGTCCGGTTTCTTCAATCTTATCTTACCCTCAAAAGCCAAGTATTTGAATGTCTCAATTGTGCTCACTTTTTCCTCTATTGTCTTGTTACCCATGAAGCTGACGAAGTCAAACCTAAAAGTAGCCCTCTTATATAAAGCAAATCTTTCCGATGAGTTCTTTTGTATGTCTAGATGCAACGTGCTCAAATCGTCTCCCTGGCCCCAAAGCTCGTAAATTCCTTTGGCCAATATGGACCTCTTGATAAGATTTCTGGCATCTTCATCGCTCTCAAGGTGAACGATCATAAATGGACTTTTCTCATTGTGTTGACTGAGGTCCACGTTTATTCCAAACAAATCTGCGAGTGACTCTAGCTCCGGAATTCTGAATCCTGGGAATGAATGAGCGAAATTAATGATGTATTTCTTCATGGCAGTGGGCGTGTCGATGGACTTATACGAAAGACGGCTCATTTGAAGCGCAAGAGAAGAGATGAGGCGTATGCAGAGCATTTTACAGAAGCGATGGCAAGCTGCAACACAATAAAATCTGGAACTATGTACTTTGAAGCTAATAAATCTCATCAGGCTCTATGTTCAGTTAATCAATTTTGCTTGACAACTAATTACGAAAATTTTTTTTTTGGTTATTGTTAAAACGAATTTTTAAATTAGGTTTTTTTTCCCCTCACAACCAACCTTTAGAGTGCTCTAACTCAGCAAATTAAATAGAATTCGCGGAAAGTAAGAAAATTAAGACCACACAAAATTTGTCAATTTTAACAA
>JAKTYO010000276.1:27362-38829 GCA_030578735.1 Metschnikowia noctiluminum | reverse complement strand
AAAAAAAAAAAAAAAAAAAAAAAAAAACTTATTATATATTTATAACTTAATTAAAGCCATCAAATCTGAATTTGCAGGAATGCAAACTATAACTAGACACAATTGTTTCAAGGATCTGGTAGATTTGTATGATTAATACGATGAAGAGCTCTTCTTTGCAGCTTATTAAGCAACCCTGAAGACGTGCGTATTTCATACCCTCGGAGTCGTGTATGCGATTTAGATTAACTTTGATTCGACGGATTTTCCTCTCCAGCTGTGTCGAGAACCTTTATTTCAATCTAAAAGCACTTTTTTTCGAATGGTGCTTTTCAGGAAAACCTAAATTAAAAACACAAAAGTACAATTTTCGAAAGCTAGCTAGGTGAAAGAACCACTCACACAAAAAAAATTCTTCTAAAGACCCGGACTCGCAACTTGGAGGCGACATCACTTCACTTCCTTTTTGATATATTTATTTGAGAAGAATTGTATTTCAGTCGCTCGGTAAGATCTATGATGAAAAAGACCATCGCCATTACCTTGACACTTGCGATAGATCATGTGCATGATACTTTGACAGACTTTTGTATCTGACGCGCTTTAGAAATTTGCGAAATTTCGTAACGACCTGCAACAGAAGCCTTCTGCGTAATTTCGCATCCAATTCGGGGCACAAACTTTGCACTTGAGCAAAGTTAGTAGAGTAAAGCCTCCACACATTTTGCTTCTCCAACTTTGCTGTTAATCCTTTTTTGGAAAATAGTCTTTTTGGAAAATATGACCGAATTGTTGCTGCGTGCAAAAGAAAAGCTCGGTGTGGTTTCGGGTGCTGTGCTCCGTCTTCCGAGCCAGGATTCGGTTGATATTCTTCGAAACGAAGTATCCGAAACTAGCGCCCAAATTGCACATCTTCTCAATCCAAGCCCTCTTGCACATGTTGTGGGAGAGACTGTCGGTGCCGTAGATGACTTTGTAGGGCGCAGTGCCAGCAAAAGTAAGCTTGTGGCTGCCACGGTTAATAAGGCCACAGAATGGAAGGCGAAGCATTTGAGACAGGGCGTTGAGAGGGCAAGGGAATTGAGAGATAGGTTGGGCGAGCTAGACCAGGCATTTCTTGATGTCAGGGATCGGTATCTCATCCGGTTTATGGAGGCCAAAGCAGGTACATTCATTCCAGAGCCAATCGAGCGGATTTTTTGTTAGAGTAGGGAGGAGAAGTGTTTTGGATGGGCAGTTTCAACATGGCTTTAGCACAAATCTGATGAAAAACAGCTTGGAAGACCCTACATAAATCTAAAGCTTTCTGGCTTATGTGGTAATTATAACCTTTATAGTCCTAATATGCTGAAGTAGTCTCCTATGGTAACTCACTTCTGGTGAAATGTAACTTTAGGCCATCGGATCGAGATCACAGCTATGTTGGACTCGAATAATATCGAGATTCGTCTAAATCCATCCCCAAACTCTTCCAGCTGCCTGTTTTCACAAAACGTATTCCCATTTATACTTCCATATTTTCTCTTAATAAAGTTTCAGAAAATTGGTGCCGCCAGAGGATGGCACCTGGAGCCAGTTTAGCCTGTCATATTCCGCAGTGCCCTCAATTAAATGAAAAGCATAAGCAAACCTGGACTTTTCCAGGACGTTTTGCTCGGATTTGTGGAGCACAGCATTGTGGATCAAAATCAAGGATCCCGCCTTGCACTCGACCAACTCATAATTTTCTGTACTGTTTTCGGGGATTTTACCTTCGACTTTCAAATCTAGCATATCGCAGCCTTTAGATCCCCCATCTACACGCACAAATCTCTTTTTTATGGGGAACTCCGTATGTGAGCCAGGGAGATACGATAAACATCCGTTGGTGACTGTGCAGTCCTCCAACGCAAACCAGAACCCAAGGGCAGAATGTGGTTTTGTGTACAAAAAGGTGGCGTCAGTATGAGCCGGAACCTCATTTACTCGGGCTCTCGTTTTGGAGTCTTTTGCCACAGCATTTTTGAATATAAGCATGCTTTGTAAGACACGCGGGTCCACGTACTTTAGGTCACGTGCAATGCCTTTCACTCTGTCCTTGAATGTGACGTCACGAAAAACCTCGTTGTGCAAATGAAGCCCATGGCCTATCTTATTGACTGCTTGCTCTTTGGGAAACTGGAGCAGGCCTTTTTCGTCGAAAGCGTCCACATCAAAAAAGTATGAGACTTTATCTGAGGAGTCAAAGAAGTACTGGTCGCCCACGTGATCATTGTCGTTTGTTTTGAACTGTGTTCGGGGATGTGTGCTGACATCTAAGTCGGCCAAAAGACTATGGGCCGAGGCCATCATCTGCGAAACTTCATGTTTCGAAAGGAAGTCGGGAATGCAGAGCATCCCGTGATTTTTGAATTTGTCAATCTCACTTTTTGTGAGACCAGTCATTATTAGAAGGCGTGATTATGAGATTTGATAGAAAAGTGAGATTAATGGATGAGTGTGAACTATGGTATCTAAGTAAGTATCTCTATCTTCTTCATTATCTCAGGCGAAGGCGAGGTCTCACTTAAGATAAGGGCCTGGCTTGTGTGCAAGAAAAGCTTGCATGCGGGGACTAGCGAGGGTTTGGAGATCTAGGCAAATAGTTTGATAACGGGATTAGAGGAGATATTCGTGTGTCAAATGCCTTGAATTATTTAAATGTGGCTCCCTAAATTTTTTTTTTTTTTATTTGGAAACTACAACGTTGTAAAAATCACTCTTGTCATTCCATGGTTTACATATGTTGTGATAATACATCTGGCCAAAGCAAATTGGGAATTACCAAGTATCCGGCAAGCCGATGTAACGCTTAGAATTTTGATTAAAAAAAAAAACATGGACATCTTCTCTTTCGAGCCTTGAAATCAGAAGGGCCCCTCAAAAGAAAACTTTTTTTGATGCTCAGCTATTTGATTTTCTTCATTAGAGGACGTCAAGGTAAATTAAAGAGATTGATCTGACCAAGGGACGCGAGAAACGTTTCCTGAAGAATCATCTTTGGCCTTTGCAACTGAGGTTTGTTGAATTTCCAGACAGTTTTTCTCCCGGCGTTTGCAAAGGGTGTATTAAGGAACAGACCAACTTGGTCTCTTTTTTTTCTGCCCTGTTTTTTTTTTTTTTTCTTTCCCAATTGCCAGAGATGAAGTCCTTCACTATTCCGGTTTCGTCCATGAAGACTAGCTCTACATTGTGATGAGTGGCAAATGTGAAGGTAAAACTAGACAATCAAGAAAAACCTCCCTCTTTAGCAGATCATTCATAGTAATGAAGAAAGAATTACATTTTTGTAATACAGTTACACTCTGATTGAAATGCGTTTCAACCTCACCAAATATCAGCTTGGATTGCATTATAGCATCAATTTTATATACAAGAAATCACTTTAACGAGACGAGATCATCTCGCTACATCTAAAATTTCGGCAACTTCTCCGTCACGCCTCTTTCTCTACTTATAAAGGAATCCCAACCAAGAGTTCTTTCTTCCTTCCCCGTCACACCTCTTTCTCTACTTATAAAGGAATCCCAACCAAGAGTTCTTTCTTCCTTCCCCGTCACACCTCTTTCTCTACTTATAAAGGAATCCCAACCAAGAGTTCTTTCTTGCTTCACGCTCTGCCTGAGGCACAAACGCTTCCACGTGCTTTCTGATTCTCTCCACTGCTCCCTTTGCATCAACCTCCTTACCGATAACATCAACAAACTGGCCCTCGGAATCCATAAGATAGAAGAAGATCGAATGGTCCACCAAGTAGTCCTGGCCCGGCTTGACGTCAGGGGGCGTGGAGAAATACACGCGGAACTTCTTACAAACGTTTTTCACGGCCTCCCAAGAACCGGTCAAGCCAACTATAGAGGGGTGGAACTCGCTCAAATATTGCTTGAGAATTTCAGGAGAGTCTCTCGCCGGGTCGCACGTGATAAACAAAGGTTGCAACTCGATGCTGTGACCGGATCTCAAGTCGTCCAACATCTCACCAAGCTTGTCTAGCTCATCAGGACAAACATCGGGGCAATGCGTAAACCCGAAATAGAGAATGGAAAACTTCTTTTGGTCGTTCTTCAAGTTTTCCTGTGTGAAGGGCTGGTTATTCTGGTCGACAAGAGAAAAGTTGCCGCCAATCATCGGCTTGCCCATGCCTCGTTTACTCTCCACCTCTTTCTGGAGTCTGATTTTCTCTTTCTCCTTTGCAAACCACCACGTGAAAGCGCCTCCAGCGACAAGCAAAAGCACCACGGCCTTCCACGAGGCAAACTCGATGCCGCTTCCCTGTGCAAACTTCTTATTGGCATCCTGGGACCCGCCTATGGCGACTCTACTCAAAGGTCTTTTCTTGTATTCAGCGGCCTCGGGGTTTTGCTCACTTGGAGTCTTTTGAGGCCCCTGGTTGAGTCGGGGCACGGTCACGTGCATGAAGCGGGACCCCGTGGGTAAAAGTCTTTTGACCGCAAGGTTTTTTGGTATAGAAAACATGGTGTATGTGAGACTAGGAGGTTCCAAAAGGTGATGGAAAGTCAGAGTAGAATGACCGTGTTGTGTAGAGAGTGCATTGAAATGCGCGACAAGCAGCTCAGATCAGATCGTCAGGTGGGTCGATAATATAGTTACATATAGACTATTGGAGGTGGGAGAAAACACAACGATCGGAGATAAGCAAATGGGTGTGAATACTTCGCAAGATCTTTATGAAGCTTTGGGCTTCCAAATGCTGTTGTGTTTTTGCTGTTGTGTTTTTGCTGTCGTATTTTTATTTGCGGAGATGGACATATTAGTTAAGCTTCGGAGGTATGATCGCGTGAGCTGAGCTCTCAGGACACGGGCCCATTTGATCATGACTAGCGTAAAAAAAAAGAAAAAAAAAAAAAAAACTATAGTATGACAAGTACACCAATAGCTATAGATCATACAGCGTCAGGTGCTCCGGGACTCGTGGTGGCCTGAGGGTTTTTATCTTAAGTTTTGTAGTACTTTATTTGTGAAGTTGAGTTTAGTCAACAAATGATGACAATATATTGAGATTCCTACAGAAGATATCGAAGTTCAGTTTGCAAGGAAATAATCTAACACGGACGCAGATCAAGGAAAAGTCGAAGATTCTTTCGACCCGATGAGATTGAATTACAGAAATCTAGCTTCATTTTGCTTCCCCAAATTTGACAACCTAAGTCTGAACGGGGATTTTACTGACAGTAATTCTCACCTTGATAACTCAATACTCTTCAGTCTCCCAACACAACACGCCGTAGGGAAATGTCATTTTTTTTGGGGCAAGTGTTCGTTGGTGAAACATAAATATTGGTATTACAAAAACTACGTTATTTTCACCTCCTTCCAGTATATCTCGTTGAATTTATCTAAGTTCACCTGAGCGGTTTATCTTCTCAAAATTTTATCTTCATGTGGATTTTTGGGTATAAAACTTCAGAAAATACATCAAGATGTGCTCAGTCACCCTGATGGTCTCAGTGTTGACTCATCCACTCCTTTTGTAGACCACTCAAACTTAATTGCTGCTGCTTGAACCCAAGAACGAGTTTTCACAGTACGCACAAGACAAGCACGAGATATTTTTTCCTTTGCATTATATCGTCTGGTGAAATGACATTTCGCGTAAAGGTTAGCCAATTTTTTTTTGGCCAGGAGAGACTGATAGCTGAGATGAACAAAGTATGTAATGATCTTGCTTAAGTGACATTTCAGCAAGTAAAGAAGAAAAGTGGGAAGAAGCTAGAAGTTAGATTCCGGTTGCAGGTATATATGTGAGGTCCTCCATCTCAATTCTCCACATTTCTGGGACCGTTTCTCTCATTCTCCAACGAGTTTAACTCCAGCATATTACGCAAGATTCTCAATCTTGGCCCCGAGAATAACTCCACTACATTCTTCGATACAAGCATTACACTAGCATCTAAAAGCGATGAGCTGAACTAACTGTGCTCAAAATCTTTAGTGCGAGAAAGTTGAAACCAAGGAAATCGGGGTTCGCATTTTCGCAATCTATCTCAGTATGCTGCTCTCAGCCCATCGATCAGAGAGAGTCTTGAGTGATCGCGAGGCTAGAAAATTTAGCTGCCACTTTCCAGCCCTCTTGGTTTCTAACACCCGGGGTAAGATTTGATACAGATTCAACGAATGTTTTGCTTTAGATCCGTTTTTCTTTTCTCCTCTATATCATTTTTTTTCTCTCAGCTTTCCATCATTATTTCCCAGTGTATTTGCCCCAGTATTTTCCCCATTTCCATGACGTTCTCTCACCTCGTATACAGGCGAGATGGTCTGCGCTCAGTTGCCCTCGGAACAACTCCGGAGGAATAAAGGATATTATTCAGTCGTTTTTCCACTAGTAATATCCCACTTTGGAATCGACAAGAAATGAGTCTATCCAAGACCGAGTCTCTCATCAACTGGGCACGGTCCAATGGGGCGCTAATCTCTGACGACGTGAGGTTTGAACAGATTGCAAAAGATAACATGGGTGCCAAGTCCAACTCCCATAAAAGCTCCATCAAAGTGCCAGTCAAGTTGATTTTGAAACTTTCTGACGCTGTTTCTGGCTTAGGCTTCGACACTAAGAAGTTGCGGGAAACTCAGAAAAATGTGAATACTCCCTTAAAGCTATTTTTGGCCAAGTCCAGAGTGCCTTCACTGGACTCGTTCTACAAGCCCTATATAGGCTCACTTCCAACGGCAATTGAGATCAACAGTCCGTACGTCTGGCTGCCAGAAGACAAGAAAAACCTTAAGGGCACGAATCTAGGATCCTCTCTCCGAGAAAACCTCGGTAATTTGGTCGAGGAATGGTGGCTGGCCTTATCTGCGATACCTGAAACTGTGCCCAAACCCGAGGCCCACTTCATGAACATGAAATTCTACTACGAGTATAAGTTTTACAATGACGCTCAGCTCTATGAGTATTTGATCATGGATCCAGTGGAAAACTGGACGTCTTTCCCGGCCTACTTGTGGGCTCTGATGATATTGAAGTCTCGCTCGTTTCCCAGCTCGCTTTTGAAGAATTCAGACGATATAATCGATGAACTCGATTTCTCTCAGCCTGATGTGGCAATGCTTATACCCGTGGTAGATCTACTTAACCACAATCCGCAGGCTGATGTCACGTGGACGGCCTCTAATGGGTATTTTGAGTTTCAGTCTCAAAACAACACTGGGCCCGAATTATGCAACAACTACGGACGGAAAGGCAATGAGGAGCTTCTTTTGGCATACGGCTTCTGCCTAGAGAACAACTCTGCAGACTCCGTCGCCTTGAAAATCAAGGTTCCTTTGGAGTTGCTTCCTGAACTCCAGTCTCACGGCATAAAACTTCCGAAGGTATCTGATTACACCACATCTGTGGTAAGTGGGGAAAATAGGGGTAGTGTTGAAAGTTCTGAAAAGTCCGATAGTCCTGAAAAGTCTGAGAATCCCGAAATTACTAAAAACTCTTCTTCTTTCGAGCAGTATGAAGACGGATTGTTGTTTTTCATCACACGGGACCGCGTGCCTGAGGACTTGATTAAAGTGTTCCAATGGTTGGTCAAGAATCTGTGGGAGGGAATTACCATCAGTTTGAGAATGCAGCTCAGTGGCCTAAATCACTTGCGCCAGGCGGTGGAGTCAAAGGCCTCTTTGGTCGACGTGAACCATGTGAAAAGTGAACAAAATGAGAAAACAATACGCGTTTATTTGCAGTCTCAACGGGCGATTTTGCATGCTGCTGTTGCAGAAATCAAGCACCAAGAGAACGCGGTTCTTGCCGCAAATAAGATTAGAATCATTACTCTCAAAAACATCTACAAAAAAGACGTGAAGTTTGCGCAATCGCTCCTTGTCACAATGGGTGTCACCAGCTACCTGGACATATTGGAACAAGAGCTCATGGACCAGATCTGGCTCTTATACTTGATCCGATGCTACAATAAAGACTCATACAAAGACGAAGATGCCGAAGACCAGTACCTCCCCGACTGGATCTACCAGGCGTTTGTGAAAATGGACGCTGAGACAGAAATGGTGGCTGCGGAAGTGGTACAGTTCCAGGCGCTCTACGAGAACCTCATCTTGCCCATGAACAAGGCTGTGCCGGAGATATACAACCGCGGCAAGTGGACGGTGAGGGAGTTGATTGTGAGCACAAAGCTTTTGGACACTATAAGTTTTGTGAGAGGCAAGAAGCAGGAGTGTCTTCTCGTGGAGAAGGAGTAGATTGAGGGTTTTGGTGGATGTATCGCATATTTTTAGGAGAAGGGACCCAAAAGCGAGGTGATTTTACCGAAATTAGTACTAGATTAAGAAGGAGGAACTGCAAGGATATAAGGTCTCTCATCAAGCTGTTGTGGGAGATATTGATTGGCTTTAGCAGGAGTTGTTTGGATATTACCGGGGACTGTTTCAGAATTGTGTCAAGAAAGTCGGGAAGATTATTTCTCGGTTGGATAAAATGAAACTAACAGTGACGAGATAGCATAGCTCAGCGAGCTTGTCACAATTGTCAAACAGCGATCACATGTGTGAAAAAACAGTCAACATATCTTTATAAGAACAGTCCGCACAACTTTGGGCTTAGGCCAGATGTTGGGCTGCAATGGATTCTCTGCTTGAGCGTTTATGCCAAGAGAAAAAAGCATTGAATACGAAGCTAGTGTCTACATTGTTTATATCACGAATTGTGGACAGGAGATACTAAGTTCGAGCCGTTTTCAAACAATGTATTAGCCCACCAAGATAAGAAGAAATTTATGAGTTCACAGCTCCAACTCCATTTATGTGACCAAATACTCTTACGAGCGTTCGATAAGCATGTTATTCAGCCTTTCATATCCTAGAGTCTTGGCAGCTTGGCTCAGCTCGGTTCAGCTTGGTTCGGCTCGGGAAGTGAGGTCGTCGTATTTTCAAGTGGAGTCCTAAACCCATATTTATAAGTAGTGTCCTAAAACCGTACTTTCAAGTGGAGTCCTAAACCCATATTTACAAGTAGAGTTCTAAAACCAAATTCACCAACCCACAAACAATCATATGAATCTTGCAATTTCCCCGGAAATGCTACAGTGTCCAGGCCACAACACTTGATACCTCCCAGACTGGCTCTAATATTATGTATATTCACTAGATGCACACTACAACGCTCTAATCCTCCTTGATTCCACCGGTTCCGGCGGTCTCTGCGGCTTCTACCGAGGCCTTGTCTGTCTTGACGTCGCTGGAGGCACCCTGGAAGGCCTGCAACAAGCCTGGCGCAGCCTTGAACGGTCTCTTCAAGTCGCCAGAAGCCGGCTGGCCCCACAAGTGGATCTTGACGATATTGGTTTCCATCGCAGACTTCACTGACGACACAGACTGCATCAACAATGGGTTGGTTAACTTCATGTAGAAGTGCATGAAACCCATCATGGCCAACGAAGTGAAGATGCTCTTGATTTGAGAGTCAATCTGCTTCAAGTCATACTCCTTGACGGTGGTGACCACCGCCTTCTCGCCCTGGCCACCCATAGGGTTTGCTGGCTCGACGTACTTCATCGTGGTCAAGTCGTTTTTCTTGTTGATCTGGAATCTCACATACATACAGATGGCAAAAACAACCAACTGACAGGCCATGTACCCGACTCTCACATACATCAAGATGCTTGGGTTCTCGAGGTCGAGCCGGCGCGACACCTGCATCATGATCAACATGAGCCCTAAGTTTGAAAAAATGGGGTTCATTTTCTATGTGTTGTGAGTAAGTTTTTAGGTGTTGTGGGAGAAACAATGACCTGGAAACTAGACTTCTGGGTGCTAATAAGAGGTGCCCGGTCAACTCAGGCGAAATTTTCCGACTGTGCGCACCGGTACTAGGTGGCCAAAGCACGCGAGGGTTACCCGGCGCGGGACCCGTGAGGCTCGCTTCGACCGCCTTCCATAGGGTGAGGCATTTGGTCTAGACTAGGGGTGCAAAAAATGAGACTTTATGAAGGATTCAGGTCTCGTAAATTGAAAAAAATAGAAATTATAATCGTTCTTTTTTTGAATCAGCTTGAAAAGACCCGAAATATACAGGCTTTTGGGTAGATGAGTGGGGCAATATTGTCCGGGAACAAGCCGAGGTCACGTGAGTTTTGGGTTGCGTCGGCAGGGCGATAACCCTGCATACAAGCGCTCGATAACGGCACTGCTCGTATCGCTCCACCAAGAGATACGAGTCCAGGGCCGAGTGCCTTTCAGCTAGATTAAAAGTCAGATATATAGTTCGAGTCATTGGTTTTGGCTGTACACAAATGAAGTCAGATCCTTGATAATCCCGCAAAAATATAATAACAGAATTATTTAACATTTCAAAAAGATCATTCGCAAATTATTAACCCTTCAAATGTGGGGTGACCTCGTTTACGTTTGCTCGAAGTTGTCCGCCTACGAATTAGGTAGGGGCTATTCAACGATATGTTTGAACCAGTTTTTGGTCTAACCTATTCATTTGCTCTTCTTTCTCTTCTGTTTCCTTCTTCAACCGCAACAATACTAACAACCATTCTTCACGTTGTGTATATGACTAGCCTCAAATTGTGCATGGAAAGTGCTTTCCAAGATGTTTGAGAGAAAGCATCGCTCGGGCCTTTTGGTCGTCTAACACGTTTTTATTCTTCTGGCAAAAAAAGTCTATTGCTTCATTTGCCCCAGGAAAAATTCTTTATTTATGCTCCACTACATTACTCGATGAAGTCTCAGCTTTCCCTTGTGTTCTCTTCTTCCAACGATAAATTATATTACATGGGGTAGGGTACTACGAAAGGTTCTCCTAATGTCTTTTGGGTTTCAAAGCACCTAGCTGTGATAAGAATAACATTGCAATGGTGCAAACCTTTCAAAGTCAAGCTTATCGCCTTGTCCAGGTTCATGTTCGTCTATTGAGCTCAGCTTCAAACAGATGTCTATATCGCCAAAGTATGACTTCGAAGAAAATTGCGTTTGAGAAACTAGAGAACGTCATCTTTTTGCTGATGAAAACAAACACCAGATCCTGAAAGAGGAACAAGAAATGAGAATGTCATTCCTGTCGCTATACTTGAAAAGGCCTTACTAAGCCCTGCAAAGAGCACACAATGAAAAGATATCTTCTGATAATCTCCTCTGGCATCGGTTATGTGCCTGCAGCTTGTGACGTTCTCGTACTTACAAGGAACGGAAGAGATTACACTACGCTACCCAAGGCTTTATTGGCGACTTCCCGAAACCTTTACAAGACGCTAACGTGGCCTTTTTCTTTCGATCTCATTGTAAGAGAACCCAGTTAGCACTGCCTACGGACAGGCTTTCGCCTCTAGTGAAACTGATGCGGCCAGAGGCTAATTTTACGACGTTCTGGCGGAAGCTCAAGCGACAAGCCATGCGGCACAATCAGCCGCTCTCATATCTCCACCTCTTCCACCTCGGACATGACATAGGGTTATTTGCGAATACGACATGCTGCCCCCTTTGTTCGGCCACTTTCTCA
>JAKTYO010000276.1:0-27342 GCA_030578735.1 Metschnikowia noctiluminum | reverse complement strand
ATGGTGCAAACCTTTCAAAGTCAAGCTTATCGCCTTGTCCAGGTTCATGTTCGTCTATTGAGCTCAGCTTCAAACAGATGTCTATATCGCCAAAGTATGACTTCGAAGAAAATTGCGTTTGAGAAATTAGAGAACGTCATCTTTTTGCTGATGAAAACAAACACCAGATCCTGAAAAAGGAACAAGAAATGAGAATGTCATTCCTGTCGCTATACTTGAAAAGGCCTTACTAAGCCCTGCAAAGAGCACACAATGAAAAGATATCTTCTGATAATCTCCTCTGGCATCGGTTATGTGCCTGCAGCTTGTGACGTTCTCGTACTTACAAGGAGCGGAAGAGATATGGCCATCTGTCAAAGTAACCAAACTACCTTTTCGACAGACCTTTATTTCAATGAAGTATAGGGCTAAAGAAAGTATTTCTTGAGATTCTAAAGCAAACTCCACTGATTGATGGTTTTGTGAGTCTAAAGCACATCATGACTGCAAAAGATCCCGGTGCTTTAAATTTTTATCGAGTATGCTTTTGTTTATTTCGATGAAAAAAAAAAATACTTTTGAAGACTCAATAATATAATCAATAGTCGTTCGCGGTGGCACATCTGTCAATTTTAACAATACAGAGAAGATGAGCATTGTCCTTGCATAAAGATGACACGCTATACAAAGAGATTCACCATTTTAATAGCGCCTCTCGATACATCCTCATCCAATCTCACGAAGATAAACAAATTTGTAAAAGTTGTCTACAGAGTCTACTTGAGAAGACTCAGGGAAGTACGCCAAGGTGCCCCGGTTACTCCCCTCCTGGTTAGAGAATTAACCAGGGAACTTGGTCAGACAACTCCTTTCGGCCGATGACGGGCATGAGTACTGGCATTTGAGCCGAGTCCACTCCTGGGTGGCACTTCCAAAGCAGGGTCACACCTGACGAGGGAGAGTGTGCCTCTTTCTTAAGAAATCAAGTTTGAGGTGCCTGGTGTGGATTAGCGACCTATAATAGGTTTTTCTAACTATTTAGTTTTTGTTATGCAAGGGCCGAGTGAGAGAAGGCCCTGAGTAACGCCCTATAATACGATGAATCTTTAAAAAAAAAAAAATAGACTCTTGGCTGAGCTCGAAATTGACAAACACCCTCTTTTTCAATATTTGAAAAGTAGACTTGTGTTGAGGGCTTATTCCAGGGGCGAGCATAGACTTCTTCATGAGAAGCTTACGACCATGCAAATATTTGCAGTCGACAAGAAACTTGAAAAAGGCAACACTTCTTCAGCTTTGCTTTGGGTTTCGCAAGCTTCTATTGCAAATCACAGTCCAAATACCTCTCGAAAGCGTTGCACTGCTAAGAATATCGAATCTTTCCATTTTTAAAGGCATATATGATGTTGAATGTTATTGTCATACACCGCAGCTCCTGCCGAAAAAACTATGTCAAATTCTCCAGCCTTCATGCCTAATTATTGTGATATTACCTTCATATCGTCATTGTTCGTCTTCCTAGTTTTGGAACGCTCGTCATCTGTATTTCTTTGGAGTCAGGAAAAGATAAGAAGCAAGCGGCTCATAGAACCTGTTTTAGTAGTCTTCCTCGACTCTGATGTCACCCAACTCCCAGCATCCTACTCTCTCATTTTGAGCCTTCTTCTCCGCCTTCAACAAGCCGTCCAAGTACTCCTTCAAGTGAGCCGCGCCCTTGCCATTCACCATTCCATAGCCTTCCAGAACAATCTGCTTGTTGATGGTGTAATCTGGGTTTTTCAAAGACTGCTCAGAGTCGTACAAAATAGCGTCGTACTCCACGCCCTCGGTTGAAGAAGGAAGAGCGCTAAGCACCAATTTTTTGTCGAAAGTCAAGTCCTCCAAAACGTACAAGGCTTCAGTCAAGTAGTCTTTTGGCTGGTTTGGTGGCAAATCGATGTTTTGCAATTTGCACGTGTGGGCGAAAGGCTTGATCGTGTCCAAAGCAAACTTCTTGGGCAATGCTCTCAATGCAGATAACGGAACCAGGTCGACATTACCAAAATCCACGTGTTTGACTTCGTACTTGTTGCTTGGTCTGTCGTAGTTCACCACACGGGCACGGTAGTATTTACCGTTTTCGCTGAATTTGGCCGACACAATATCATTCTTTTTAGGGCCCTTGCTCAAAGCGACTGGCAAGTCAACGGAAGTGGTGCTCGCGCTGACGTTTTGGGCATGAAAGTCGTTGAAGTTCTTCTTGAACTGTGAGAAATCAGCACTGGTCTTCGCATCGGTGAAGTGGAACGAGAGAACCTGGGTTTGGGCCACGTCCACAACTTCGATGTCGAAAAACTTTGGCTTGGCGGCGTCCAAGGCAAGCTGGCTCAACTTGGAGTTGGCAATCTCGGCGTCCATCTGCACTTGGGCCTCGTCGTAATTAGCCCAAATTCCCTTCTTACTCTCCTTGGCTGTATTTTCGGCACTGAGAAAGTCGTTTTCGAACAGGTTAGACGACACGGCAAGGCTGTGGATCGACACCAAGCCAGCAGCCAAAAGCTCCACCTGTGCAGGCTTTAACGCCTGGGCATTAGCAAACAAGTTCCCAATGAACCCGCCGATCTTGTCGGTGTCGTAAACCTCAAACTCGACATTTCTTTGCAAAAACTTCTTGTTCATGTACGCCAAACCATCGTTACCCGAGTCGGCGTTTTTGTCGTTAGAAAGACCTCCTAAAATCAAAGTCAACTTCGTGCCTTCTTTTGGGTTGTAGAGCTTTACTCTGTTTGCAGAAGACACAAACTCCACGTAGTAGCCCAGAATGCGGCCTTTTTTGTTGAAGCCGTTGAAAAACGTCTTGGCCTTGGCAAAACTCTCAGACGCGTTCACCACACGCGGGCCGAGAGTCAAGATTTTCGAGATATCGCCCGAGTAATACACACCACGCTTGGCCTCGGTCTTCTGCTTTTCCTCCAACTCAATCAACTTGTCCCAGTTCAACGACCGCTCGTGCGACGTCTGCTTGTTATGCTTGATGACAGTGGCAAACCCGCTGTTCACAAGCGTCTCGGAAAGGTCTTTGCCCGCAATCTGGAGCGAGACCAAGAGACGCGCGTCAAACCCCATCTCCTTGTTGGCCTCTCTCACACCATCTACATACATTGCCGCGGACTTGCCGATAGCAGCTTTACGCGAGAACTCCCGCGCCATTTGGACGAGGGTCTGCTGATGCTGGGCGTTTTTCGTGACGGTGGTGTCGTTTGGTCTGGGGGCTCTGATCGAGGCCAATTGCACGGTGATCTCTTCGCCAGAGGGCAATCTGACATTGAGCGTGTCAGCATTGACAACTTTGGCCACTACGACATTGTCGACGGAGGAGCCGGGCTTCAAGGACTTGGCAGAGGCCGTTGATCCTTTTGAAACAGAGACGGCAGGTTTCACGCCGGCGGCTGAGGCGAAAAGCCCTTTTCCAAGAGCCTTGGCGGTCTGCTCCAGTTTCCTGAGTTTGGCCATGATCGTAGACCCAATCAAGGACGACTGCCAGTCAATGACCTCACCTAAGCCGTTCTCCAACATTTTCTCGTGCACATTGTTGCCCGAGGGGTGCTCCACAAGGACTAAGGGCAAGCCCGCTTGGTTCTCGCCGATGATTGTGACCTTGACGGTGTCTTTCGAGACCAAAAGCGCGTCCTCGACGAACTTCTTGGCCTGCTGGCCGAGTTTCGCCTGTTGAGGGTCGGCGTCGTCAGTTCTGGGCGAGCGGAACCCGGCCAAAATGAGCGGCAGCAGCACGTGCTGATTCTTGTTGACCAAGACGCGCCCGACGATCCGGTCTCCGCTGATCACGCGCTCCACAATGGTGGGCAAAGGCGCCTTCACGGACTTCTTGATGATGGCCCCCGACAACGGCACGATTTCGGGCTCGGCAAACTTCGGCGCCCAGACACCGACCTCTTTTTTCTGTGCGGCGGCCTCGACGGCGGTCAAATGCGCCACCAAGTCTTCCTCCTGCTCAGAGTCGGCGCGTATGTTATCCTTCAACTTGGCCCAGCCTCGCTCCAATAAGTACTCGATTAAGGAAGCAAAGATCGGCGCGTGGACGTCGCCAAACTCCTTGCCCGAGGGAAGCTTGAACAACACGGAGAACTTGACGACTTTCCCGATGACCAACTGTCTCAAAAACTCCTTGGCCTCGAATGACTCGGCCCTTACATACTGAAGCGTGAGCGTCCGCTCAGGCGCGGGCACCTGGGTGCTTTTCGCCGGAACTAACACGAGGGTGTCGCCACTAAGGACATTTTTCACTTTGGCTGAGAGTTGCGACGACATTTTTGGTGAGAGAGCGGGTCGTTTGTGGAATAATGCCGAGGAAAGAGTATGTTAAATGATGAGAACAGGTGTTCCAGTTAGTGAATGTGGAGGTAGCCGGTGCGCGATGCAGTGGAACTGGGCGTGGTACTGGGCGTGGAATGGGGCGTGGAATTGAGCGTGGAATTGGGCGTGGAAAGCGGTGGAAAATCAAAGTCTCGTGTACTTTCGTGGCCTTAGTGGCCTGCGTGGACGCGGACGTGGGCGCGCAATATGGTAATTATAGGCCCAGGGCGTGGCACCATTTGGCACCATTAACATTCAGTGGTGCGAGTTTGACCGAATTGGAGCGGCTCCTTTGTACTTGAAGATTTATTGGAATAACTTGATGTGAGGTTGTTTATTTTATATTGGAGTACAAATGTAAACCATAATATATATAATATATATTTAAGGTGAGACCTAAAATACTGAACGCATCAGAGAGATCCAACTTTTATTAGATTAGACAAATTTGTCATCAATTATTCATACTCATACCATCGTGTCTCCTTCGGAGGCAAGACGTGATAGAATAATGAAGAATAGATAACTTCAAGCTTAAAACATACGTTTTTTCTGAGAGACAAAATTTCTCTTACTAGGTGATCTGACATTTGATATGCCTTCAATATGTAAATATAAAGTTCCGAGCTCAATTGTTTTTAGTATTGTAATATCATTGTAAACATGGAATGCACCTTCTGCTAAACTAATGCGGAGCTCAAAAAGCTGCCAGTGGGTGGCGGGGTCTTCGCGCTGATTTTGAGTACGCGCTTTTCCGGCCCTGACGAAGCGCGGAATTACAGGCCACCTGGCACTAGCATTACCATAAGCACTAGCTTTTGAGCCTCACGAGCTAGGGGCGCGGCGTTTGCGGGTTTGGGGCCGGATTCTTTGGGCCCAACTTCTGCGACTTCTGGACCAGAACCCGGAATCGTTTGTTAAAATGAGTGCAACAATACCGCTATGTTCATTAAAGATGTGACTCTCCATTCTCCTGCTTTTTAAAGAGCGCTGGAAAAGAAGTTTCATGATGAAGGGCAAGGAATCATGGTTGTGAAATGGATCTTACGAAGTAGACGACAAGCTCTGGCAGGCCTCAAAAGTTTGTCTTTATTTCCACGATAGGTGATTCATACCTTTTGAATATATATGTTACTTTTTGGTATTCACTGGCTTGGCCACATTTGATCTGTTATTTCCTCGTCACCTTTCGCACTTTTTTGATACTCCTCAATTCTACTCAATATTCTTACTCTTGACAAAAACTGACCAGATTTCGAAATCAAGAGGCATTTGGATTGTTTTATCTTGACTCAAATCAGAGCTTTTCGAAAATTCTTCTTCACGTTTGGGCTCATTGGATATCAAAAAGCCGAGGAAAGCTCAAGAACATACTAATACAGTATGGTGTAGACCTTTTGAGTCACCGACTCTTTGAACATATTAAAAAAAAAAACGAAGAGGAGGTTAGACTTCTTTGAGTTCCCTACTTTCTTTCTCACAAATTCAGCTTCTGGTAAGAATTGCGAGCACTTTTCTGCAGATTTTACTCTTGCGGCCCGGGCACTACTCTCTTTGAGTCGAACTCAATAAAGCACTGTAATCTAAAGACCTCTCTTCTATTTGACAAAGTCAGCCGAAAATTTTAACTCCATGAGATGAAGTCTCTTTGTAAGAAGGATGTATGTATAATGAATAAGCCTAGTCTACTGTTAGAAGACTTTTTTGTAGCAATGTTTATTCAGCTAAAATCACGAAACTTTGAAAAAGATGTAAAGAATTGACGGTCTATAATTATAGAAACACGAGCACAAATGAGGTTATGGATACATTGTTCAAATTTTCAATTTTCTGATGGAGACGTTTTAAAACGATACACCAGGCTACTCGCTGATATCTTTCACTTAGGCTTTTTTACTGTCTCGAAATTTGAACTTCTTCTTTCTTGTGGGGGGAAAGGGGGGGGATACTTTTTTTTTTTTGGTTTGAAACATCTGATTAAAGCACTAAAAGTGAAACAAAATTATATAGAAACCTCTAGCCAGCTCACAAGAAAGTTACCTAGTGTCGAACTCGGGTCACCTCACGCCGTCACCACGGCAAAAGCAACCCCTCTTGGCACGCTTTTTTTAAAACGTAGAAAATTTGTCATCGACCCGCTGGGTGCGTCTCGCTCAAAAGCCGCTTCAAATTTCGCGATTCAAGGTGTGCTAAGGAAGCCGCATCCTTTGATTCCCCCATTCTACGAGTGTAGATTTTGTAGACGGTGGAAATAAACCAAATCAAATTTTTCAAGTTGTCTTGAGACGTGTTGGTTGACGCCAACATTTCACTGAGATTCATGAGGTTGGCAAAGTCAAGCTTCTGCCACCAGTATTTGAAGTAGGAAGTCATGTCCTATGATTCCTGTCATACCGATTGTTTGAGTACACAAATGGCACCGGAAAGTTGTTGCCGTCTTCGGAAGCTGTGGCCGAGGCACGTATGAACCGAAATTGAAGTGATGTAGTGAGGAAAGGTCGTAGCACTTTCGCCATTCATTCTTCTTGAGGGCTTTCCAAAAAACTTTCCTTCGTTTGGTTTCTCGGACCACGGGAGCTTGTTGCTCGTATCCGCTCAATTTCGGCTTCATCTAGAAGAAAGCTATGACAGGCAGAAATTTGCTGAATTGTGTTAAGCTCAGGGATATGTTTTTGAGAAGGATGATGTCTTACACTATATTACCTGAAGACCCTCACCTCGGTTTCCTCTGTAAGGCAACAGGGAAGATTCGGGCTTGAGGAAGACTCTTAACAATAATAGGAACTAGCGTGGGTGTGTCGTTTATTAGTCAGACTCTGCTCCGCTCTAGTCGTTGCCTTACACCCTCTCATGTACGGCTCTGTGGCCGAGCGGTCTAAGGCGGCAGACTCAAGTTCTGTTATCGTAAGATGCGCGTGTTCGAATCACGCCGGAGTCAAACTTTTTTTGCAATCTAATATGTATTAGATTGTCGAGTTGTAGTTTTTTTTTTGTTGCTAAAAAGATACATTGAGGACTTTAGTCACTGACATTCGTGCTTCATAGCGAGACATGTCTCGCTAAAGGATGGGTAAGCACCAGGCACATACTTATGAGCTGGCGAAGCGTTTTTGGAACATCCTCAGACCAGGCTAGGGTCCCTGACACTCACCACGTTTTTGTTCTCTAGAATCAGGCAAAATAGGGAAAAGTTTAATAATCAGAAAAAAATAGAAGCCAGATAATCAGACAAATGAAAAAGCTAAATAACTAGACAAAATGAAAGCTGGATAATCAGACAAAGTAAATAGAGTGATTTGCTCAATAAACAAGCCCCGACATGAATCGCGCGCTCACATAGTAAACACAATCTCGTCCGCAGTCAATAACATAGTTTATTTGTTGCCCTATGAAGACAAATCTTCAGCATATGTTTTCTCGTTTTGTCGAAATCACCGATACTAGACGCTTCAAGCCCTTTCTACGTCATCAAAAAATAACATCAAACATTTTTTGGTGGCTGGCTTTCAACGAGTTTGAAATTACAAAAGCTCAGCTTAGCCTTGGCCCTAATTCTCACTCGGCCCTAACTTTTGGTCGGGGCCGAGGCCTGCGCCTGAACAATCAACGCACTTACTTAACTTGCCTCGCCCCCAGTGCCTATCTCGGCCGACCCAAAACTAAACGAGCGCAGGCAAGACTGGAGATTTCTAGTATTGAAATATCCCACCATAATCTTTAAGGTGCCTGAAGGACTTTCATAATCTCAGGTTTACACCCGAATTGAACAGTTTTTTTGGAGATTTTTTCTCTTCAAAACATTCGCTGATATCCGTTCCTTCACTTGCTTCTCTTGCTATTTTCATAATTGATTGGTTTCTCAAATCTCGGTTTCCAAACTTTGGCATTTATACCTTCCTCGCTTCTTGAAATCGCAGATTTTCAACCATCTTCAACCATGGCTCCTCGCTCGACTGCGCAAAGAAGACTTTTGAAAGAGTACCAGCAACTTGCGCTAGATCCGCCACCTGGAATTGTGGCGGGTCCGATCTCAGAAGACGACTTGTTTGTATGGGATTGCTTGTTAGAAGGTCCGACCGATACCCCGTACGAAAACGGGGTTTTTAATGCGATTTTGAAGTTTCCAAAAGACTATCCCTTGGCTCCTCCCCTGCTCAAATTTGATCCGCCCTTGCTCCATCCTAACATCTACGCAGACGGCACGGTTTGCATCAGTATATTGCATCCTCCCGGAGAAGACCCAAACCAGTATGAGCGGCCCGAGGAACGGTGGTCGCCGATCCAGAGCATTGAGAAGATATTGTTGAGCGTAGTGTCGATGTTGGCTGAGCCCAATCCTGAAAGTGGGGCCAATATAGATGCCTGTAAGCTTTGGCGAGATGACCGGGCCTCATTTGACGAGCAGGTGAAGGCTCAGGTGAGAAAAAACTTGGGGCTCTAAGCGGACCCTGGCTCATGAAGTCTTTCTTTCCGCATAGAGAAAGTCTAGAATGCATAGATTAGAAAAAGGTTTATTTTTTCGTTCAAAATGTCATATCACTCGAGAATGCTATGGAAAATCGCATGACTTCTTACGGGTTTGGCTTGAAATACGCTTTCTGCTTCCTATCAAGCATTTGCTATCTAGACTCGGCTAAATCTGGTTTGCTACTGAGACTTTACTCTCACGTCTTTGTTTTCCATACTTGGCTATATACACACGGCTATATATATTTGGCTTTCACTGGGCTACCCCACTGCCCACGGGCTTTTCAAGGTATAAAACAGTAAACAAACTCAAATTCAAAGCTCTCTTTTAAACCCGTGTGTTTCTATCTGGTGGCGGTCGGTCCATCTGTTCAATCTTGAATAGAATAAAGAGCTAGGATTTCTCTCTTCTGTGCCACAACACCAATTATCTGTTTCCAAAATTTCAATTTTTTTTCCCGGGCACTTTTGAAAAAATGAGCTCCCGGACAGAAAAAGACTTTTGGCGAAACCCAGAGGAGATCCGGTTACGGGCACGGTCCACATGTGTACTTCTGAAGCTTGTCGAAGCTACGGAATTGGGGTTTTTGAGAGTCCCGGATTTTATTGATTGGGACACTTGCTTTGTCTCATTGGCGGTTTTTACATGGAAGAAGTTCATGTCAAATGAAGTTGTGATGGAAATATCCTAATAAGATATAAAGTTCAAAAGAACGTGTAAGAGGCAGTTCATGATTGCGGAGTAATTGTTTGGCATACTTTAAAAGCATACAACATTAGCGAGACACTTCTCGACGTGGCATAATAATCAGCGCAAACGTTTTGGAAGTTTACTATACTGGAGGCTTATGCATATAGGATTTTTGTTGAGCTAGGAAATTGTATAATATTCGAATAAAATGCAGAAGTCCTTCGATAGAATGTCAGTATAATAGATGAGTCCAATTTGAGAACCGGTCAAGAGACTAGACCTAATGATATACAATTGGAGAATATTCAGGAAAATGCGTCACCTATGTAGAAGTGTAAAAGAACGTAAAAATTCTTTTCTTGAATTTATCTTATGTTTTTAGTTGTCGGTTCTCTAAAATTGATTTAGTGTTCTTCAAAATATAACAAATATTGGAAGCTTCGGTCGGGCCCAAAGGAAACTTAAGTCTGCATCCACACTGACAAAAGGTTTCCTAGATTAGAAGTGCTTATTATTGGGGCATTCTTCCAGATAAGTAAGCATAGATTTTCAGATTGTCTTTACTCCAAAATTGTGTCTTATTCTCCGACGTTCCCTCACAATAAATTACGTTGTTCTGTATACATGTCAAACAATATTGGACTACTAGAATGACTGAAACACAATCTGAAGAGATGCTAGTCTGTTGAGTGTTCTTAAGTTTCATGAAGCTAGCCAGAAAATCTGGATGCTAACAGTTATTCTACAGGTGCATAATATGAACGGTTGCAAAGCGAACTACAAGTCTCAAATTACATATGATTGAAAGCTTCGAGGCTGCCGTAAAACAAAAACCCTTTAATCGATAATGCTTGTTGATTATATTTCTCTTCAAGCGGTTTTTCAAAATGATGATAACTCATGTACTGCTTTGAGTTGAAGAAAAACACTTCGTTGTTTTTATCCTCAGTCTTCCAAGCTCAGATGTGAGAATTTATAAAACATTGGTCTAAGCTCAAATATTGGCTAGCTGACGAAAACAGAAATTGCCTTGTCTGTTTTTATAACTTATCTACATCAGACTTCTTCGAGGTCACAGTCAAAAGTTTGTAGACAAATCCCGCTAAAGTGCTCATAAATCTAAAACTACTTACAAGAAAAAAGAGAACTGTTGGTCAATCAAAATACAACAGTACTTTCAAGCTTATCATTAAAATTTGCAGACTAATGGCGATTTATTAGGGATAAAAAATAGTACAAAAACACTCAGCGTAGACTAACGGAGCTTGATTATATTGGCACATTCAAGAATCGTGCCCAGTGCATCTTCAATGAAAACCGACCTGTCTCCGATGTAGGCCTTGTTTTCGGGGTTAAGTGATATAAAAGATGCCAGGTATCTGGTATGCGTACTTTCTGCGCCTTCTGGGATTTCCTTGTATTTTCCCGAGAGATCTCCAACTGGCTTTTCTGCATCTGTTGGTGCATCAAACTTTCCATTATAAGGGTTGAAGGTTGTGCCCTTCAATTTCAGACAATCTTGATCATCAGGAAGAAGCCCATCAGCAATTTGGTACTTAAAGGGCCCTCTGTAGAAAGGCAAATTTGTCACATCCACGTACCCATTCACTGTTTTTTCCTGAGAGACATCCCAGTGTAAAGAGCCACGAAGCATGTTTCTGAAGGTTGCTTGGAAAAATGCCTCTTTAGGCGAATCCTGGGTTTCTGGAGCTGCGTCGGCACTCACAAGAGCAGCAAGAGTCGCGAGACATGAAAGAAGAGTAATATAAAGCATGGGGGAGGAGGGGGTCAAGATTAGAAGGTTAGACTATTATGAGGCAAACAATTGTTTACAGGCGTGCGAGAGCTACTTCTTTATAGCTCAGTATTTCATTTTGATTTTGAGAGAAACACACGTGGTTTCATGAAACAAGTAGTTTGCTTTGATCCCCGCATTCTCAAAAATCTTGCTCGATCATCATCATAAATTGCTTATCACATCATTAATGCTCAAAGCCACAGAACTAAAGGTCTCGTTCCCCGCCAAATTGCAAATAGAAACTTATGGCGAGTTGAATGTCCACATACTGAACCGAGTCGCAAAAATGCTGCGAATACGGAAGGTATGCATCTGGCTGCACGTTGCTTTTCCTCCTGAAGTGCTAAACTTTCAACCTGGTCCCGGCTGCAGGTGAGACTCATACCTCACAACAAACTTATACGCAAAATGCTCAAGTTCCTTGTTCCTCAATCTGAATAGACTTGAAATTAAATTTCAGAGGTGCGAGAAGCATTTATTTCCATACGCAGACGCCAAGAGTTTCATGCTATGACGCTGGCCTATGATTTGCCTCGGATCAACAAAGCTTTTGCTTCTCTCTCTTTACTTTGTGTCAAGATCTTTGGAAGCTCTTCTCGAATATCTCAAGCCTAGTTCGTATCTTTGGCCGATTCCAATCTAGGTTGCATATTAAGACACAGTGCAGAAAGCGGCACGTACGGCGCGTGCGGTCGTAATGCAACACGAGAACATGCGTATTTATGCACCTCGGATATACGAATTCCCTTAGTGGTGAAAACCCTCTTCATCCCTCTAGTACCCATGAGACTCGGGTTAAAAGCACATTCCAAGTGAAAATCTGAATCCCTTGAGTAGATTTAACCGAAGACAGAAAGTCAATACCCTAGAGCCTGTCTGCACCTTTCATCGCTTTCGGCGAATTAGACAAGTTAGACAAGACTGCGACTTACTTCAATTATCCACACCCGGCATACTGATAACTACTGTTCAATTCATGTCGTAAAAATTGAAAGCTTCAATTTTCAACGCCTATGAGTAAAGAAAACATCGACTTGTCTGATTAAGTTTTTGTATGGAACACTTTTCCTATTCAAATTCTGGATCAAATTTCAGGTGAGAACTTGGCGCCCCCAAACGGTATCTAAAGCCGAGTAACCGAAATATCATGCTGCATCTTGACCTAGACTTGCCTGCAAAACGCAGGAAAAGACACTGGTCATAAATCTTCTCAAAACTCATGCAATCATTTGTGGAGACTTGAAGGTGGAGAAGAAGCAACTTGGTTGGTTACATGCAACGCAAAGTGGACGTTAAGTCTCGAAGTGACTTTACATCAGTTTGTGTTTGGAGCATGCTTTCATGTATATTTCGTATGTATAAAATCAAATCCTTTTAGAAAACATTTGTAGCAAGAAGCATAAATATTATACTCAACTTCTAGCTAATCAAAAATGCATTTTGTTCCAGTTCTCACTTTATTCTGCTCCGTGTTGCCTTTAGCCAGTGCTAACCCTGCACCTATTCTGACTGATTCACCCAAAGGAGCATTCTATCAGGGCACTATCAGATCCGTTCTTGCTGGCTCAATGCACTTCGTGAGCAATGAAGATGGTAAGGTTCAAGCGTATGTTGACTTAACACGCTTACCCACCCATTTGGGCCCTTTCAAGTATCAGGTGATGAATGAGATTGTCAGGTGTGATGACTGCTCTGAATTGAAAGAGGTATTCAATCCTTATGGTGGCACTGAAGGTGCAGCGGACCCTGCCGACCAGCCGGTTGGCGATCTTTCGGGAAAGTATGGAATGGTTCCTGGACCTGCGCTGCACACCAATTTCACGGCCGAGTACTGTTCTCTCAATCCAGCAAACGAGGCATATCTTGGCGGAAAATCAATTCTCATTCTGCTCAATGACGGGTCTCCTATCGCGTGTGCAAATATCGATCAACTTCAGCCACCACCACAAAAAAAGGCTCCTGCGTAGTCGGAAGTGTGGTTGAATGTATAGTTGAATATAACAGTTCACTAGCTAAATTTCTGAGAGTATCATTTTTTTTTTTTATTTTTCTTGAGGCTGTTGATGTAAACCCAATACATCAATTTATGTGCTAAAATGAGGACATGCCGAAATAAAGAGATCAGGGGTCTCCATGGAAGGCATTAAGGCTATAACTTTTGAAAAATCAAATATCGTTTTTCTCCTCAACATAATCAAGAGGCTATTTATTCTTTATTTTGCAATTAACAAAGTCACACAATGCGGCTTTGTCAGGCATCCTAATAATCATTGTCCGAAAAGGCTTTGCTCTTTTTATTACTTTATGTTTTCATCAAGCACTGCCTCATATAACATGCCGTCGAAAGCGATTTGACTTCCAGTCAACTCGCAACAATTATTTCGGCAGACTTCTACCTGTGCCTCAAAATATGTCTTGGTTTGCATTGCCGGAACCTTGCAAAAATTTAGAAGTCCCATTTGGCGCGATATTCCACAGAGAATAAACATGTGAATCAACAGAAGTTAGTGAAATTGTGATTTCAAGAACCTTCAACCCTTTTTGATTACTTGAAAGAAATCTGAGATACTCGAAAGTAATCCTGATACGGTCATGTGTTTTTGATTGATAAGGGCAATTTTGTAACCGAAGATTGATCTCAGAGTCACGATGTATTTAATTTGCGTGTGGCCTGGAGAAAAAATGTAACTTGGTTGTCTTGAATTCCATTGTTTAGTGATTTGTTTCTTCCTTGACAACAAATAAAGAAACTAAAAAAAGGACAAAAAAAAGATCTAAAAAAAGGACAAAAAAGATGATTTGTCCCGTATCTTTGTTCGCACCCTTTGTTCAAAATGTTCCCGGTTGCCTCGAGTCGCGCGCACACCGCCTGCAGCTTCCGCATCCGGACAGTTCCCCAGATTTTTCAAGATTGATCTCTGACCTACAAAAGAAAAACAACGAGAAATCAGAGATTTCATAGAGGCATCACTTTCCTTCATTCTGAATACTGCACAGAAAATGACAATTCCAAAGAAGGTGTGTGTGGTGGGCGCCGGGGTGTCGGGGCTCAGAGCTGCCCATAAATTACTAACCTTCAAAGACTCCAAGCTCTCAGCCTCTGACGTCATCATTGTCGAGGCTCAATCCAGAGTAGGAGGTCGTATAAAGACCGACAAAAGCCTGTCGAAACTAGGACTCACCTACGATCTTGGAGCCGCATGGTTCCATGATGCATTGACTAATAGCGTGCTTCATTCTAGCATTGAAGATGGTTCGTTTGACGTGAAGTCGGATGGCTACTTCAACGACAAAAATGCATGCTACTATGCGCAAGAATATTCTGGGATAATCGACTCTGCGGGCCTCAAACTCGAACGCGTGGTCGAAGACATTGAAAAGTTCATCGAAATCCACTTTTCGTCCTCAATTGATGCTCCAGATATGTCGCTCACGGAGATTGTGAAGTTGTATATGACAAAGTATGACCTGCTCTTGACCTCTGCCCAGAAACAGTTATGCGGCCGCATGTGCCGGTATTTAGAGCTCTGGTACGGGATAAGTGCCGAGGATATCAGCGGGAAGTATGCCATAATGAGCCACCAAGGCCGGAACTTATACAATAAAAAGGGCTACTCGTATCTCATAGACAAGCTTCTTGGCCAAGCCAAATGCGAGGTTTTGACCAATGAGCAAGTGGAAACCATCACGCGCGATATCTCCAACAAACCTTATAAACATCTCGTCACGACCAAAAGTGGCGTGGAAATCGGGGCGCAGTACCTTGTGATAACTGTGCCCCAGTCTATTCTTGCCTTGGAAACTGGCCATCCATATGGAATCACATGGAGCCCGCCCTTACCCAAAAGCATCCAAGAGCTGCTCGAAAAAGTACACTTCGGAGCTCTTGGAAAAGTAATTTTTGAGTTTGAGGATATTTGGTGGGATGCTTTCGAAGACGGATTCGAGATTTTGCCTGATGAGATGGTGGAGAGTTTTGGAAAGGTCTCCGAGGAGAATCTGGCAGCTGGAAAAAACAAAAACGAGGTACCGGGCCACTCTGAAAAACCTGATGGAAGTCCAATTGTACCGTTCCAGTACCCTATTTACGTTGTCAACTATGCCACCATTCAGCCTTCTGCGGCCAGCTTGGTGATCCTTACACAGTCTCCTGTAACAGAGCATTTGGAGAAAAACCCACAATTAGCGTGGGAATACATGAAGCCGATGCTCCTGAAAATCAGCAAAAGACCCATATCAAGTCCCATCAACACAATAGTGACTGACTGGACTCAGAACCCATATGCCCGCGGCTCTTATTCTGCTTTGCATGTGGGAGACGACCCAAGTGATATCATAATCCAGCTCTCTGGAGATTATGATTCGTGCGGCTTGGGCTCGGGCTCAACTATTAGGTTTGCGGGTGAGCATACGATTGCAGATGGTGCTGGGTGTGTCCATGGAGCCTATGATAGCGGAGAAAGGGCAGCAGACTGGATTTTGGAGCATCTCAAGGGATAGAGTGGGTGATGAAATGGGTGATAGAGTGGGTGATGAAATGGGTGATAGAGTGGGTGATGAAATGGGTGATAGTGGGGGGCTTCTCCAATCTTCGAGTTTCGCGATGAGGCAAACATTCGAAAACAACACCGAGATTTCTTTAACATGGATTTGATTGCTCAAGTCTAAGAGGTCAACGGTGACTGGGGAAGAGTTTCTTGGGTGAAATTATCTGGCTTATTCGTTGATTCTCTCTGTTAGCGAAAACAAGCAATCTCCCAGCACTTTTTAAACTGTACCTATTGTGACTCATGGCAGTCAAATCTTGACCAGGACTAAGAAGTGAGGCCTGCGTGAGACAGTATTGCGTAAGTAAGGAATTGGGTCTAGGCCATCTAAGTTTGAGATCACTTTGCAAAAAACAAAGAGACCAGGAGCTTTTTACTTGACATAACTAGTTGATTTTTCTGAAAATGATGCTTTGGCATTCTGGCGACAAACAATACTCTAGTCCCCTGTTACGCATTCGTCATAATGAACCAACACTTATCCCGAGACCAAGATTACTTTTTGTGGGAAAAATAATGATATGCTACACACAATCAACTAAACCTGGGCCTGATCCTAAGCTACATCAAAATTCTTCTGCAAATGTGATAATATTCTACAGTCTCTAGTTTTCGCCCTCACTTCTGCCAGCCTTACCCTTCTACCGTCTATTTCTTTGAGTTGAAATAGTCAGCGATAATACTAGCAAAAGCACTGAATATGGCCATATTGAAATTACCTCAAATTCCAATTCGCTGTATAAAATCAGCTCAGTATTATTCAAACGTTGAAGGCCTAATTTATCAAAGTTCGCAGCCGTCATAGAGGAAACCCGCGACTCTTTTCATATTCGCACCTGACCTTCCAATTTTCAACCCCAATCTATCATTAGTCCTGATGGTGGCCATAACAAATCTAAAAGATTATGCTTGTTTTTCGCCTACCTTCATACCCAGTGCCCTTTTGTTTTGTATCCAACTTATTCCAATTTTTCCTCTTCCCTCCCGAACATTCTAGGTGCTTCTATGGTCTTCGAAATGGGCCCTTCTCTGTCGTCATCAGGACCTGCACTTACGCACATGTCAGATATATATTTTTCTCAATTTCGACCTACTCAAACGGTACTCAGGTTTTATAATTAAAGATGGCTACTCCATTCAACGCTGAAACCGCAGACAACCTTGAGGACATTGAGAAACAATTTGCCGTCAAGGCCGTAGTGCAGGCCGAGACATACTGGGGCTTGATCTCCAAAATCAAGGCTTCTTCCTTGAAATTGACTCAGCACGATGACGATATTTTCGAGGCTCTTTTGGAAGATTTCCCCGAGTTCAAGGACAAGGCAGCCGTCGCCGAAATCTCTGAAAACGAGATGAAGAGCCCTCTGGGTAAGACCAGATGGAGAAACTTCTGCGAGAAGTTCAAGGAAATCGACGACTACAACTTCGGAACCTTATTGAGAACTAAGGCTAACGACGAGTACTCCCAAGAAAACACGATTTTTGCTGTCAGAATCCAGTTTTACGCTATTGAGATTGCCAGAAACAGGTACGGCTTGAACGACTGGGCCTCGGGTAACTAAACAGTCACAATATAATATGTACCATAATATAACATGTCTTTGAGACTCCGATAAAGGACGCTTTCTGTATTTATTCTTCAATTCAAAATATTATAATTTGCGAAATATTAGGGGGAGCCATTCCTGAAGGTATTTTATTGTTTGGAATGAAGAAGTTGAGAGGAATATCTGGTTTTTAATGTTTCCTGCTTCGAAAAATTCTGTTTTTTCAATCGAGCCTAAAGTTGGGAAGGTTAAGATTTCTGCAAGTTTTGCTAAGACGTGAATCAGCATACGAAACTTCTATATTGTTTCCAAAGATGGTTGCTAAAAATCCAGCCTAGTCGCTGGTGCAAAAAATGATGAAATCGCAGCCAATCACTGAAAAATAAAAGTCTCCATTGTTGCAACAATTTATTTCTCCTAATATTTCGAATGTTTATGTATGTTATGTCAATACGAGGTGGCAACACACAGAGTGTTTATCGAGTTGGTAACTCGGTTATAGTCTCACTAGGGCGTAACTTATAAGTTTTGAACTTTTTTGGTTTTGCTTCACAGTTCTTTTTTTGCATTTCTTGTTTTTCTTTTTATTGTTATACTTCACAATGAAGGCACTCGGATGTTGCCTTACAAGCGTTTTAATGATTCTGATTCTTCGAACTGACCTTGTCGTCACTGAGTTTTAATTTAGAATATGAGTGTGGGAGTTAAACTGAGCTTGCTCGCCTCTTTCATTCACCAAAAAACTTCATTGGTCCAAAATCAGGTGACGCCACTTTTATTGGCTTAATGGAAGTACCGGTTGAGGCTTTCGAATCTGATGCAGCCCATTAATCAAGGTGTATAACTGCTAACTTTTTGTAGTTTTAGCAGGTGTCTCACAGATTTGTAAAGCAAAGTATTTGTTTTAGCTGGCGAGAACTTTATAGTGAGGGCTTTATAGCGAGAACTTTATTGTAAGTAGTTTATAGCGAGAACTCAATAAGGAGGAGCAAATATAATTTGGGCCATCAATGAGATACATCCCAGTCACTTTGTCTGCAATGCCACCCCAAGGGTTTCTGATGCAAATCCAAACGTCTTCCAAATGTTCACGAATTCCCAATTGGAGAGCTCAAAAACGACTTCAAAGATTTTGGGAATATCCTTCCTTATTGTTAAACAATTATTGTAAGTTTACAAAGTAAAAGACGGTGTGTATTTCGTTGTTTGAATTCAATAAAAGGGGCCGCACCTACCTGGCTTTTCTCTTTTCAGCATACAACAACACTCGTCTTCATCTCCTTCAAAACTGAGCAAATTAGGCATTTTTGTCAGTTTTTCTCTTTTTATTTTGCCCGGCCTTTAATCACTGGCACTGAGTCTGGCCACAAAAGCCATGACTTTTATCATTGTACAACACCAAGAAAAAGTCTGTGGGCAGTTGCAAACGGCAATTTAGCGGCAATTCCTCGGCCTGAATTTCATGAAGTACTATTTTTCTAGCACTTATAAGCGAGCACTTATAAGCGAGCACTCTGAAGCAAGAATTCTAAAATCCATGCTTTGTATATGCAATCAGTTAAGGTAAGAGAATACACTCTTCGTTGTTTCAAACATGGTTTCATGAAAGATTCAAACACAAATGCGGTATTTAAACAAAACTACTTTTTTAGTAATCGAGTTAAATCGAGTATCTACACCCCTGTTGTTGGCAATAATGTTTACACCCGTTGTTTTTTTTTGTTGTTAGCAATTGGAGTGCCCCGACGTCCGGCACGTGACGCGTCTGTATGGGGTCCAGCCTAATACCGCAGAACTAAAAACAACACGCTTTACGGTATTTGTTCATTCGACATTTGTCATCTGCAGTCCTTTAAAATAGGCCCAAGCCCTTAATCATTGGTTTGTCGTCAAGAATTGACTTGTTTTCATATCTCTCACCAGCTATACGGTCAGCCTGTCCACTCTTCAGATTATCCCTGGACCTTTTTCCAGTTCAGATCCTCATTATACCCGCACATAGATCACTTTTGACGCCATGAAAGCAACACAAACGGGGCCTGGAGGACCCAAGAAAAACGGGGGCTATTCTCAGATACATCAGCAATATGGCAATGCACAAAACAACGGCGAAACGCTGTCGCAGACGTCTGGGGCCTTGGCAAACTACACGCTACCTGGAGTGATCAGCTACTTGACCTCTGAGTTCACGAACTTGGAGCGGTTTAGAATCGTGACTAACTTGGAGAAGTCGGAAATGAAGTATAGAATCCAGCAGTTGACGAGCGAGCTCAATAGCATGCGATTTATAAACGAGAAGCAGGCACTAAGAATCAAGGCTTTGGAATGTCAACTAGAGCAAGCCAAACCTGCCAAACACGCAGAAAATACCGAGAGAAAGCACCAATCTGACTTGGAGTCCTCTCTTGCGTCTAAGACCGCCTACAAAATCGAGCAAAGTCTGTCCCTAGAGAAGAAGTCGAGTGAATCCAAAACTAATGAGTCAGAAGAAACCTTCGAGGATTTTGCCAGCATGATGAAGAAGAAACTCGATCTCTCTGTGACCGAAGAAATGACGGAAATTCCACATATAGATCTCGAGTTTCTTCGAGACTCGAGGCAGAATCTCAACCGGTCTATTCGAGAAATTGTCAGTCTTCTCGAACCCCCTTCAGGACTAGAAATCCTCGAGGCCCATTCTGGCCCGGCAACGCACTCAAACTTTGAGGAATTGCTCGCCAATTCAAAGAGTTCGGTGGTGGTCCCAGAGCCTGAAAATCATCAAAAACCGAAAGAGGACGTTTTCGCTCGATATACTTTAGGAAAAGACGATTTGCTCACGGGCCAGAAAATTACGTTTGAAAGTGAAGCCAAAAAGACACCTATAGCCAAGGAAAATGATCAGCGGGAATCAGATCGAGAGACTTGGACTAAAGATGGAGCCGATCAAGTCTCAACCGATGAAAGTGATACAGATACAGTGACCATTGAGGAGCCTGACTTGATAGGAATCCTTTCCAACGGAAACGAAAGGGAGTTTTCGGAATGAGAGCATGCGTGAGGCACAGAGAGAAAATGGAAGAAGACCCAGGAAATGGATGGGTGGATGTTGGAAAGGGGCTAAATTGAGATGAAGGATGGTCCAAAAAAGATATGATGAGACACGGAGAGGTGTGATGACTAGAAATTGGTTTGCGTAGAACAGGATATCAGTTCAAGGGCTTTAACTCTGATCTGCCGTTCATTTTTTTGAGGAATGAAGATGCGGGATTGTTTTCGAGCTCGAAAGGATCACTACTGATGAATTAGCTTGGTGTTTTCCCTATTAAATGGCACGATTTATTGCAGAAGGAGCCCGAATGATGCGTTTGTCGAGCAGCCTCTACTTCTATTGATATCAATTTAGCTCGACAAACAATCCGAATGAAAATCGAGTGACGCCAGGACGAAAAAAGTGATGCAGGTGAGATACAAGTGTTTATGTGGCTTTTTGTTGTTTCGCTGTGACTTAGTGAAGGAAATTCGAATTGCTCTCACAACTGTTGCAGCATAGTTGTGCAAAACATTACGGTTGGGGTACGATATGGCACAGGGGCTACTGTGCTTCTAATACGCATAATGAAAGGTTGAGCCAGATCAATTCGAGAATTCAATATGGGCTCATTTTACATGAAAAAATTGGGGACCTGCCCCAGTGAAATCTTGAGCATAATCTTCGTAGAACGTTCATTCCGTGATTTGACGGCATGATGCTTTCTGATAATAAGCGTAGACGGCTCAGCATTTGTATAACTAGTCAGAGTTAAATACACCCAATGTGTTGATGAAAATCAGTGACATGCACTGTAAGCTAAGTCAACACATGATGATGAGCTCAGAATTATTGATTGTACTTCTTTGAGAATTGCCAAAAGAAAAAAACCGAGAAGGTTTGCGAAGTCTTTACTTTCAAATTGTAAATCTGCTGCAACAGCTGGAACTCAACAAAAGCGGGGTTTTCCAAAAGAACAGCTCCCAGAAAAAAAGTGCAAAACAGATGAAAAGGGGAGTCCGACTGAGTTTATTGCAAATTCAGTGCAAGTCTGGCCAAGATTAATTGACCTTTTATTTTTCTTTTTTTTTTTTCACCATTTTCATGATGTTTCCACTTTTGATTCATAGTCAAAATATTTATTGGCTTTTTCAAGAACTTGAAATGCAATTCGCTCTCGCCTTACCGTGCTTTGCAGCTGTATGAACAAGGCTGAAAAAATTTTGGACACATAGAACCATTGGCGAAAGAGTCCACCGTTAAGACAGTCTTGTTATATATTTTGGACTATCGAATCGCGACAATTACCGAATACAAAATTTGTAAAGACACAAAGTCTCATAGTCAAAAGATGGCCCGAACTCTCTTTCGTCAAGCGAATAATTCACCAAATTATTCTACCAAATTATTCTACCAAATTTTTGACCAAATTATTCTACCAAATTATTCTACCAAATTATTCTACCAAATTATTCTATCAAACAAATGACACGTGAGGCATTCGCACACGTTGCGAGATTGGCAGGGCCCAGGCCGCTAAGGGCATCTCGGGTCAGTGCTCGGGTATATTGTGGTGTACGGGTGTGCCCATTTTTTTTCTCTTATCGATCAATTGATATTTCCCCTACTCATCGCCTTTCAGACCACTTGTTTCTTACGGAAAAACAAGCTTTTTGCCTTTTTATACCTTTCAGAATGTCGAAAAAACTCTCCTTCGACGATTTCTTGAAGCAGCAACTGCAGCAGCTGCAGCCGCGCGGCTACGGGTACCAGAATGCCAGCCTGGGCCAAGGAAACTCAGGATACCAGCCAAATTTCCAGAATCAGCAGTACTCCCAGGGCGAGTATCAAGGGGGCTACCAGGGCGGCTACCAGGGAAACTACCAGGGTGGTTACCAGAACTTCCAGGCGGGATATCAGGGGTCTGAACATGGATCCTACACGCCGCAAAACGGATACAGCGACGGCACTTTAGGCGCCGAGTCTGCCATGACCAGCGGAGCGGCGACGCCCAGCGCCGGCGCGCTGAACATTTCGTTGACGTCGTTGACGTCGGCGTTAAAAAAACTTGGCGGCGAGACGCCGATCCTGGAGAACTTGGACGAGATTCAGAGAGCCACGAAAAACTCAGAGGCCAAGAAACAGGCGGAGGAAATTGCAGCCAAGATCTTGCAGGCGCCCCTGATGGCCGTGGTGGAGGAATGGAAGCTTCTCGAAGTGCTCAAGTCGTTGATGAAGCCAAAAAACCCGGCGCTCGTGCGGGAACTGGCGCTTTTGATTGTACAGCAGTTGGCGTTGCAACTGGCGGGCCAGACGCCCAAGGAGTGCCACTTGATCCAGTTTTTCGGTGCCACTTTCGACTCCTTCACCGACAAGGACAAAAACATTTTGCGCACAGCCAAGCAGACCGTCGATATCATGTACGGGGTGTTCCCGGTCGAGGCCTTGGGCTCCGTCGTGCTCGATACCCTTATAACGTACATGGGGTCGTCGGCCAAGTGGAACTCGAAGGTCGCCGCGTTGCAGATGCTCGACAAGTTGATCGACGAGGTGCCTGCGGACTTGTTGGAGATGAAATTCAAGATCGCAGTGCCTGTACTCACAGACCAGGCCACGGACTTCAAGCCCGAGTTGGCCACTCAGGGCTTGAAGACATTGAAGAAGTTCGTCAAAGTCTTGGACAACTTGGACTTGCAGAACAAGTACGACTTGATTGTGGAGACTTTGGCCAATCCAAAGAAGGTGCCTGAGTGTATCAAGAACTTCTCGTCGGTCACGTTTGTGGCGGAGGTCACAGAGCCCGCGTTGGCGCTCATGGTTCCGATCTTAGACAAGTCGTTGAAGATGTCCTCGTCGTCCAACGACCAGCTCAGACAGACCGTGACCGTCACGGAGAACTTGACCAGATTGGTCAACAACCGCAGGGAAATCGAGAGCTACATTCCAATCTTGATGCCCGGTGTCGAGAAAGTTGTCAACAATGCGTCCTTGCCCGAGGTCAGAGATTTGGGCGCCAAGGCGTTGCAGGTGTTGCAGGAGGCCAAGGACGAGCAGTCTGATGGTAAGTTCCACGGCAGAATCTCTGTGGAGCAAGCGGCAGCCTTCTACTCGGAGAACTTGACCACTGAAGTCCAGGACATTCCAGCCAAGTTGCTCCGTGTCGACCTCGAAAAGACATATTTGGCCACGGTCTTGCAGACCGACGCCAACGTCAACGACTGGAAACGCTTGTCTGCGTACTTGACCCAGGCCACAGAAACCGACAGCTCGATTCCAAAAGAGACGGGGACCAAGTACGTTGCCGAGGTGGTAGGCAACGTCAAGGCGTTGTTCAACGATAGCAACAAGGCGACCGAGGAGCTCGAGGACGGTGCTATCGAGGTGGTGAATGCGGACTTTTCCTTGGCTTACGGCTCGCGGATGTTGTTGAACAAGACAACCTTGCGGTTGTTGAAAGGACACCGGTACGGTTTGTGTGGGCGGAACGGTGCGGGGAAGTCGACGTTAATGAGAGCCATTTCCAAAGGACAATTGGAGGGCTTCCCTTCGCCCGAGGAGTTGCGCACGTGCTTTGTGGAGCACAGGCTCCAGGGTGAAGAGGGAGACATGGATTTGGTGGGCTTCATCGGGTCAGACCCAGAGTTGGAGCACGTGAGCGCCGAGGAGATCGCGTCTGCTTTAAAACAGGTGGGATTCCCCGACGAGCGGATCGCCCAGAACGTGGGCTCGTTGTCTGGAGGATGGAAGATGAAGTTGGAGTTGGCCAGAGCCATGTTGATGAAGGCCGATGTCTTGCTCTTGGATGAGCCCACCAATCACTTGGACGTGGCCAATGTGCAGTGGCTCCAGAACTACTTGGTCGAGAACACTCAGATCACGTCGTTGATTGTGTCGCACGACTCGGGCTTCTTGGACGCCGTGTGCACTGACATCATCCATTACGAGAACAAGAAGTTGGCCTACTACAAGGGTAACTTGTCCGAATTTGTCAAGATCAAACCCGAGGGCAAGTCTTACTACACTTTGACGGACTCGATTGTGAAAATGGCGTTCCCTCCACCCGGAATTTTGTCTGGTGTCAAGTCGAACACTAGAGCCATTGCGCGTGTCTCGAACGCCACGTTCACGTACCCGGGCGCACCAAAGCCTTCTTTGGTGAACGTTTCGGCCAGTTTGTCGTTGTCCTCGCGTGTCGCCGTGCTCGGGCCTAACGGTGCCGGTAAATCCACGTTGATCAAGTTGTTGACGGGTGAAACGACCCCAGACGAAGGAAAGGTTGAGAAGCACCCCAACTTGAGAATCGGTTACATTGCCCAGCACGCGTTGCAGCACGTCGAACAGCACAAGGAAAAGACCGCCAACCAGTACTTGCAGTGGCGGTACAGGTTTGGTGACGATAGGGAGGTCTTGTTGAAGGAATCTCGTAAGATCTCGAAGGAGGAGAAGGAGATCATGGAGAAGATGGTCGAGGTCGGCGAGGGACTTCAGCCAAGACAGATCGAGGCGCTTGTCGGAAGACAAAAGTTGAAGAAATCATTCCAGTACGAGGTCAAGTGGAAAAACTACTTGCCCAAGTACAACACATGGGTCCCCCGTGAGTTCCTTGAGAAAGAGGGTTTCGGCAAGTTAATCCAGAAGTTCGACGATCATGAGGCTTCGAGAGAAGGTTTAGGTTACAGGGAATTGACCCCCAGTGTCATTAGAAAGCACTTCGAGGACGTCGGCTTGGACGGAGACATTGCTGACCACACCCCTATGGGCTCGTTGTCCGGAGGTCAATTGGTCAAGGTCGTCATTGCCGGTGCCATGTGGAACAACCCGCACTTGCTTGTTCTTGATGAGCCTACCAATTATTTGGACAGAGACTCTTTGGGAGGCTTGGCCGTGGCCATCAGAGACTGGTCTGGTGGTGTGGTGATGATCTCTCACAACAACGAGTTTGTGGGTGCGTTATGTCCCGAGCAGTGGCATGTGGAAAACGGTGCGGTTGTGCAAAAAGGCGTTGCTGCCATTGACGCGTCTCGTTTTGCCGACGGTGCCGAGTCCACTGAAGGATCGCCAGCGCCAGAGCCGGTCAAGGTGCGTGCAGACGACAACGATTCGCCTGCCAACATCAAGGTGAGAACCAGAAAAAAGAAGATGACCAGAAACGACAAGAAGTTGCAGGCGGAGAGAAGACGTTTGCGTCATATCGAGTGGTTGAGCAGTCCTAAGGGCACTCCTAAGCCTGTCGACACCGACGACGAGGAGGAGTAAGCTCGGCGGTATCATAGGCGCCCGATGAGAATGAAAACATCTTGATGCTCCGGACGACTGGTCTTTGTCTCAGGAGATTTCACTAAACCATTTAATTATTCATTACAGATCTGTTAGCAAGAATCGGCGTATAATGGGATAAATTTGTAAGAAAATAAACTCTTCGCGTTTGTGACCATGCATCGTGATGCTCATGTTTTGGAGCCATGAAACTCGTTGAATCTATAGAGTTTCATGATGCGAATGGGGATGAAGCGATGAAATGAAAGATTAAAACATATTCACGTAGCAACCTTGGAAGGTTGTATGGATTTTCATTTAGAAACTGAAGCACCAGAAAAAAAAAAAAAAAAACAGGAACCTCAATACTGTCAGCTATAGCTCGCTGATTGCAATGACTATTTTTATGCCACACATATTACTTTTATCTATGAGAGAGTGATAGATAAACGTGATTGCAAGCAGACAAAGTGTTTCATTGTTCAAGTTTAGTAGGTCCCCCAATTTTTCATGGTCAATTCCAAGTGGGTTCTCTCCTTTTTTAGTCAATTTTTATTGATGGTGTACATCAAATCCGACCTAGCTGTTCGAGCAAGAGTGAGCATTGTAGAAGATGAAAAGACCACGAAATCAACCCAAGTTGACATTTCCCGGGTGCTCTTTGGTGAATTCGAGCTCGCATAAAACGATCCTTGTGCGATCTCGTGAAATCTGCCCAAAAATAATACTTACCTTGCTGAATAATCTCAGAGTAGAGGCTTGGAAGCTTTCCATGAAGCCTGCTTGATATACCTCGAACACATATTCGCCCTTCAAATTATCAACTTTCTTATTTAGTGGCTCTTTGTTAATTTATAGGCTTGAATCCTACTACAGCTGCCATTTGGCCATAGCCTGCGGCCGGTGGCGGCCGCGGCCGTGGTCACGTGATACGCTCGCTCACTGAGAGGCAACCCGATCTCTCACAACTACTCCAGACGCCAACTAGTTTCAAAAACCAACTAGCCCATTCTGAAACAACCCAAGAATGGCCGACAGATACTCCTTTTCGTTGACGACATTCTCGCCCAGGTACGTTCCCTCCCGCGCCTTTCAATTCCCGGGCCCCGTTTTGTTATACTAACTTCTCCCAGCGGGAAATTGGTCCAGATAGAATATGCCCTTAACGCCGTTAAACAAGGTGTCACTACCATCGGCATAAAACTGGCCAGCGGCGTTGTTTTGGCCACGGAACGCAAGCTGAACTCAACCTTGGTCAAAAACGACTGCAACTCGAAAGTCGAGATGATCACCCCCGACATTGCCATGACGTATTCGGGTATGGGCCCAGATTTCCGTGTGCTTGTAGACCGTGCACGCAAATTGGCCCACACAAACTACAAGAGAATATACAACGAGTACCCGCCGGTGAAGATCATGGTCCAGGAGCTTGCCAAGGTCATGCAGGAGTCGACGCAATCAGGAGGAATCCGGCCCTTTGGCGTCTCGTTATTGGTTGGCGGTTACGACCTGCACTCGGACAAATACCAGTTGTACCAGGTCGATCCCTCCGGTAGTTATTTCCCGTGGAAAGCCACTGCGATCGGCAAGACCGCGGTGAGCGCCAAGACGTTCTTGGAGAAAAGATGGAACGAGGATTTGGAGTTGGAGGATGTCATTCATGTGGCTCTTCTAGCATTGAAGGAGTCTGTGGA
>JAKTYO010000275.1:14967-46291 GCA_030578735.1 Metschnikowia noctiluminum | reverse complement strand
AATCGCTCAGAACGGTAGTAGCCAACTTCTCTGCAATCAACCCACAAGTATGTGTGGATAAATTGTGCTCAGGAGCCAATTTGGAACAGTCGTATTCTTTGTCATCATGCGTCTACGAAATTGTTAAAAAAAGGCCTTTTTTTGTAAAAGTGAGCTTTCTTCAATAGCGTTGACCCGGTAACATCGTGGCTGACTCAACCTGATTCTGAACTAATACGTATTGTACATATGACCTGTTCAAGGATTGCACATTTCTGCTGCCACATCTCGAAGCCCTTTTGAACTTGAGTTTTTATTCTTTCCAGTTGTATTCCACAGACATTTCTTCTTTCTTTTGAAGATTCATCGTATTATAGAGCCTTATACGGAAACTTCGCTCACTCGCAAACTGCGGATATTATTTTTTTTTTCTTGATTTCTCGAAGCTCATAAAGTTCACTTGACCTTACAATCTGCCTCGCTCTTTGGAAATTCTTCATCAAAAATATGTCCCAAGCATCACCATAAATCCAAAATATGCAAATAACCCGTGTTGTCATTGTGATCCAGAATAAGGAATGTCAAAGAATGCACATCAGTTTTTAAAACTGCCATAAGACTTTCATCAACATTTCTTTTTTGTGAACAAACTGATGTATTGAAGGTTGCCGCTGGCCAGAGCTTAAGGCGAAAACCACATACTATTGAAAAGCTTCACACACTTTGAGATAGATTTTGGCGAGGGTCAGGTTAGAACCTACTTTACTTTGACTAATTTATACAAATTGTGTCAAAACAACTTGACCTATGTGCTAGCGAGAACCACAAGATGTTCTTTGCTTCATGATTTGGTTCAGTCGTAAGCTTCAAACCCTCTCGCATATGAAAATGTAATTCTGTCCAAAAAAAAAAACACACATTCTAAAGTCCTGGACTATTCCCATTTATTTTTAAAATCTTCAATCAATCTCGTGAAAGCTTGCAAAAAACCTCTTTGAGGTCTTTGTATCTTTGTTTTCAAAAGAGTGGCGCTCAAATCTTATGACCAGCAGATCAGTGATGGCGAAAGAAATGACTTGAATATGAGTGAGTTTGTTTTTCTGACAGTCTAAATGAAGCAAGTCAAGGACAACCTGATTTAAAAAAAAATATAAGAAAAAAATAAAAACATAAAAGAAAAAAAAAGTTTGGGAAATTCATGAAAGTGAAGTCAGTAAGGAGTAGAAACCATTCATGCTTGGCTTTTTCAAGTTCGGGAGATACTGTCTTCATGAAATCCATCGAGACAGTGATCATTCGGCCCTTCGCAATTCAGTTTGGTCTCGAGAAAAATCAGCATAGGCACTCCATGGCTTTTCCGAAAAAACCCTGGAGAATTGGAGGTGAGCTGTAGGAATCTTGATACTGAATTATGCCAAGCCGCAAAATTATTCCAAGCCGCAAAATTAGATTGTCGAAGATATACATAGGCACAGTTGCTACATTGCCTTATAGGGTAAGGCTGGCTAGAGCCGAGAGCGCGCTATTCCCTGGAATATTCAGGTCAAAATTTCAACTGCTAGCTTGCCATAAAGTTTGATTGGGTATTCGATTGGGTATTCGATTGGCTATTGAATGAGTATTCTTGGATTGAATATCTTTCGATTCCCTGCTCAGAATATTCTTTATTCCGTAATCTTTCCGGAATTCCATGTCTGAAAAAACCTCTTGTCTCAAATAACCTTATGTTCCCCGAACATTCTTCCGAAGAATCCACCCTTTTTATTGCAATTGACCTGACTGTTCGATCTTCAGTTCTGCGCTATTCTCGGGGCATCACTGCAAACAAGGCCGCATAGGGCCTGGAGCACTGAAGTGAGAATGAGCGCAAGGACATCTGGAGCCGAGCAGGGCCTATAAACTCATTTTCTACAGGGCCTCATACTCAAGCCGCGACCCGGGGCCGCGATCTGAAAACTACGGTGGTGGGAAATCTAGCGGCAGACCCACCTCGAAAACTTACCTCAGAACCTCAACTCCAAACCTCACTAACAGGCTCTTTTCTCATCACACAAAACACCCAAATTACACTCGTTCTCCAAAAAGAAAAAAGGATTTTCTTCTAGGAACATCCCGAATATGTCAAGTGCTGGTCCTTTTTCCACACAAGCCCCACGTCTTCGGCGTCTTGCCCAGCGGTTTATTTCTTTGGACCAAGGGTCCAGAACCCTGGGTGCTATTCCCATTGAAATCCCAAACTTGGCCGATTCAGGGTCTTTAAATGCGGTGAAGTCCTTGCCTATTCTTCAGGCTACCGATTCTGTGCAATTGGAGGCCCTCGGCGCCCCGCCACAGGCGCTTTCCGTATCGGCACCGCCGTCTTTACCTGTGTATATTAGAAGGAACTCCATGATGGCTCTTCTGGCGAATCCTGCCCATGTGCTGCTCAAGCAGCGGTTCCTCATCCCATTCTCTCGACTAGCCGCCGGGAACTTTGTTCTGCGGTACCAGGAGCTCGTAGGAACCGAGCCTTTCACCGTCATTTTGCTGGCAAAAACACCCTCTTGGTTTCCCGCATACTTCTCCCGTGTGACGCCCAAATCGTTCGCAAACGTGACCTTGGACGGCAAGGCCGACTGGGCGCTTCTCACACGTGACGCATTGCACATGTACGCGGGCCCGTCGCTCGAAGTGTCCGTTCGCCGAGTACCGGCAAAGATTTCCCGCGCGTTCAGCAGAAAATTGGCCCTCAAGCTGCGTGAGCCAACGGGATTGTCACGCTGGTTCCGCCAGGGGTACACGTTTGTCCATGGCCGGGGCGTCTTGGGGCTCGTCGGCAACGGGATGGTGTACCAGGCATCTGTAGCCGAGGGAGAGCTGATTGCCGTGAGCAGACCGCATTTGGTCGGCATTTCGGTGAATGGGCCGCATGACTTGCAGAACTGCGTGGTGGCACATGAAAGCCCGTTGCAGATTCAGAATGTAGTGGTAGTTCCGCCCCCGCGTGCGCCACAGTTGGCTTCGTGGCGTGATTTCTGGACTGAGCTGAAGTACTTCTACTGGCGGCTTTTTGATTTCTTTCGTCAGGTCCGCGGCCATTCATTACAACGTGCGATCAACACTCAAGATTTCGTGCGGATCGTGGGTCCCCGTACCATCTTGCTCCAGTCGGGCGTACCTCATGAGTCTTTCGAAAGAAAGTTTGAATTGCCAAAGTTGACACCATCCACACACGTAGAAATGGTCCCGGAGAAAGTGCCCGAACCCGCGCCGGCCGATTATTTAAACGTGGTCACAATCGAGCCAGGGAAGAAACCGGCTATAGAGAGTGTGAGCGACTTCAAAGACACTTTGCAGCAAAAGAATTGAGGAATAGGGATATATGTTGCCACGGGCAATCTGAGGATGTTCAAGGCCCTCTCTTTTGCTTTTTGAAAGTCATCTTTGGGACAGTAAGGAAATCATTGAATCGAGCAGATAGCGAATGAGGGAATTTCATGAGAAGAAATACCAGAGACCAAGGATCGCGAAGAAAAGAGAACGAAGTAGAATAATTCAATTGTGTTTCGTGAGATAGACGGCGAGATGAGCTGGGCAGCGAAGACTTGGCCGAGGGGATTTTTGGATTACAAAAGTGGCCACTTGTGCATGCGACCAGTGCTGTACATGAGGTTTTGGGAGGTTTGATGATTGACACCAGTCACCCGACGTCTGATGAGAGCGAGCGATTATGAATTCTCAAAGAACATTCACTTGTGAATTTGAGGACTCTGGCACGCACAGATGACGGTGCAAGCTGCATTGAAATACAGAAACTCTACAACTTTGGAAACCAAAAATGTGCTTTTGCTTCAGCAGGCTAGACGACAATTTGACAATATGATGAAGAGACCCAGAGATTCCACGGCTTGGTCGTGCTTCTCTTGGGTATGGTGTAAGAAACTCGAAAAATCAAGTAAAGGGTAATCTTGATACTTATTCTCGTATCTCGAATGTTCATCCAAGCCAAAGCTCGAATCCCGGCGAGTAAAAGTCGTGCCTACCCGTGCTTTTGCATACTAGCTTTTGACTCGAGTTTTGGAATACAGACATGTTCATAGCCGCAAGTTTAAATATATTCAATCCAATTTCTATTGCTTTTACGAGCAGCTAATTCAAGAATATCCGGTGTTTGCCGATGGATTGAAGCGCCACCCTTGGTCATGCTGAGGCACACTCAGCAAATGATTGAGTACCCAGATCTCAGAAAAAGGATCACAAAACTTACATAGATTACATGGGAAATAATATGGCAAATGGGTGTGCCAAATGACTTCTTCCGGATGCGTGGGCAATCAGAAAATGACGCGCGCCCGAGATCACAAAAGTTCGTGGATTGTCATACATATAAGTTAAATGAGGGAAATGCAATAGTGGTTTAGTTGGAGGACGACGTGTTCTGGGGACTTGTCGACCGCGTGTCGAGATCAACGCTGTCATATTCTCGCGAATACATCTCGATCTGCTGTGGGTTAGGAAGAGGAAATGAGCGATCTAGAGAGGAAGATATGTTTGGAAGCGACCGATTACGCTTCCGTGCACGTCTGTGTTTGCGGCGCTTTACTCCCGGCCGTAGACTGCTGTCGCTAAGAGAATCAGATCTGTCTTCCAGCGATATCTTTCGAGGGTGAGCTTCGATCGTTGACATACGATCGTCTGTATTTGAAATTTCAGCCCATTGTCGATCATGCTCCTTCATATTCGCTCTAGATAGTAGCTCGCTAGCACCGTTCAAAAGCTTTGACTGGCTCAGCGACGACGAGAGTGACAGCGAGTCGCTATCTTTACGGTTTGAAATAGCCGAGTCCAGACTCTTGGTGAAACCTGCTCCCAAGGAATTCGAGTTATCCGATGCAAACCCATCGTCTCCAGCCGTCTTCGCACTGTCTGTCCCGCTGGTTGTGGCTCGGCCATCAGATGGAGACTCTCCGTTAGAAGTTTCGGCAGTTTGCCCTTTGGACTTGAGCGAAAGATCAGTAAGTTTTCCCGATGTCTCCGAATTGTTCACCGACCCCAAGTCCGCCTCAGACTTGTAATACTGCTGCTGGCTCGGGTAATTTGCCCAGGGCAACGATTCCGCATACGGCATGTTCGGTTTTGAAAAACCGGACGCCAGCGTTGGTAAATCCCGGGCGAGGCCTCGGGTTTCGCACGATGGGATCCGGGGTTTGGCTGGCCATGTGAATTGGTAAGTTGGTGAAGCAGTCGCCTTTGATGGGAACCGCAGATGTGATGGGGGCGTGCGTAGTGGGATTCAAATGCCCCTCTATCTCATAAGACGGGGGCACATATTGGGAGCTTGGGGGTTGCATCGAGTGTGAGTAGAAAACAGTGGTGTGTCCTGGGGCTTGAGTTGGAACTTTAGGCTTGACCGAAAGTACAGCAGGGTTTGCGGAGTATTTCGACAACACCTTGTTCAATGCCTCAAAAAAGTTCTCCCATCTGAAAACTTTTACATCCTTCTCAATGTTCCTGGGCCTCGGGTTCTCCATCGCCATGAGCGAGTTGAAAAGGCGGCCCGAGGTCGACCGAGCGATGTTCGAAGGCTTCAAAAATTGCAAGTTACGGCGGATTCTGCTTTTCTCGTCGACAGAGAATGGCTCGCCCACCAAGGATTCGAGAACGAGAATAATGTCCACTGAGGTCACTACCATGAGGTCTTTCTCTTCCCATCTGATACACGAGACAATCAAATCCTTATTGTCCCTACCAACGGAACCAGGAGCCACCGTCGAGAACTTGATGTTGAAGGTCGTCATTCCCTCGCGGGTCACTTTCAAAGAAACAAGCCGTCTCTCGTTTTTGATTTCTTCTTCTGACCAGTTGTTCTTCACTTCACCGAAGCTGTCGTCGGTTTTTAATTTGACGGGCACATTGATCGTGTCTAAGTTATTTCTGATGAAGTCAGGAGAAAGCCGGCTGGTACGTATTAAAGCGGGCGGATTGCTTTCGGCAAACACCATTGTGGTGAGATTCTGTGTAGTGGCGAGTGAACTTGTTGCGGACAAAATAAAAAAGCGAGGTGGGCCAATGAAAAAGTTTTTCGTCGACAATGTAGGTGGGTGATTTATGATACTCCGAAAAATAAACTGCTAAACCAAGCTTGAAAGTTGCGGTGAGGAAATGAAAGATGTTTAAGTAGGGTCTATTTTTCGCAGTCACTTGCTAGATTAGAAACCTTTTGTAGGTGAGCAAAATTTCAAGATCTAGATTGTGGCCAAGCGGATGGCTGGGTTTAAAAGGTTGTGGCCAATGTCCTCATCAGCCATGAGTTGCGAGACATGCATGCATGTTCGCGCCCGTTGTATGCGCAAAATACAGGAGAGCGCGGTAAAAACGCTTATATGCCGCAGTATTCGGCATATGACATGAGGCACACCGCAAGCTCGCACCGCTGTGCGGACGTTTGTGCTAAATCCCCTCAAGCGATAGCAATTCCGCACTCGCCCCAACCGGAGAAAGCGCGCTGACAATAGGTGATGTGGCGTCTTTTGAGGGGCCTTCATTTCCACGGACAACGTACTAAATCCGATGACAAATTTAAAACAAAATCAGGGAAGAAGAAAACGCATTGTCAAGTACAATCAGCCCGTCGAAATACTTGGTGGCTAAAGTGGAACAAAATCCTCGAAAAACACCTGAATGACGTAATTTTGCTCTCGAGAGTACGAGGAAGTGCGCGCACCGGGATAGTACGAGGATCTGGCCCTTTTCTTGCTTAACCCCCCAGGCCTCCTCATGACCTGACGCATACGTGCATGGTATGATCTTTTCAAGGTTTCTGCCGGCAGTCTTCATTTTTTTTTTTCGCCAGCTGTTATAAGTAGAGTTATATTAAGGACGTCATTCAATGTCATGTGAGCTTTTTCTCGTTCCTTGTAGCTTGGCAAGGTTGTGGCTACTGAGATCAGGAGGAGTCTGGCATTTGAAACTTGCACATCGAGTTGCCGCGCCTCGGACGGTGCTAGGTTAGCTGCATTGCTGCACAATTTTGCACCAACAGCAATTGCCAAAATCTTAAATTCACTATCATTGATAGCAGGCCGCAAGTTATCGGAGAATTCGATATACGAAAATTAAATCATTTTCGCGGACTTCGAGTAACTGCATTTGCAAAGATGATGCGATAGGGCTGAGTCTCAGTCTCGAAATTGCCTCATAACACAGCACTTCTACATTTCTGCGTTGCGCTCATTTGCACATTTAGCTAACGCCGTCCTTGCCCAAAATAGGCATAAAATTGGCGTAAGAGGGTTGAGGCACGCGATGCACACGGGTGCCTCGTGATATCCCCCGGATGCCCCAGAAATGCACAAACTCGCCACATTATCGCATTTTTAGATTTCTCGAGAGCAGAATTGACAAAGCTTGCTTCACTCTCTTGCTGTACCGGAGAAAAGTCTAGAAGCTGCATTACAACCCTAGGGACTCCCGATAGATCAAAGAAGCGACCATGTCATGTATGGACATGTGAGACATGGGCATGTGAAAGCTTTCATCGGTGTAGCCGGTTGCGTGCCAAATATGGCATTTAACCCTGCCATGTAGAGAGGAGCCACGCCTGGCGGCCATCCAAAGACCGCCTCAAAACTGTGGCCTGATTTAGTCATCAACAGTGCGTTCCCCGCTTAATCGAGCACCAGCTCTTGAGACAGTTTCAAAATTCAGCCAAGGTATGACGTAAGGCAAACTCGTGATCGCGTGGGAATGCATTTTGCGGAGAGAACGTCACGGGTAAGCGGAGCCAATTGAAGCCATCGTGACGTGCCACAGACCTTGGATCAGAAAAGTTTTGCAAACCCGGCCATTTGTCACCAGAGCATCACTGATCCACGCAGTTTTACCAATTGAAGCAAACCACCAATTTCAATCTGATCAACCGGATCTGATCAAAGTGTTTTCCTTCAAAATGTGAGGATGTCAACCACAATGTTGACAACACTCACAAGCACCTCTATACAAACCAAGAGCACCACAATGAACTCTAGATTCTCCTCGTGCGAGTGGCCCAACTGCTCCTTGAGCATTTGCAAAAGATCCGAAATGACCTCGAGTCGCTGGTTCAAGAGCTCGACTCGCTGGTTGATCTCCAAGTATCCGCGAGTCGCCTGGTAGATCGGCTCCAAGTGCGGCTCGGCCCACATGAGCTCGGGCGAGTCGAGCACAGACCCGTGCAAATTGATGTTGATACGTAGAATAAAAAGCTCGCCAATCAGTTTCATGGTTTCGTCTCGCGTCATCTCGACTTTTCCGGTGTGTGCAATCTGCTGCGGGATGTCGTGGGTATCTTCGATGGTGTTGTCAACAAGTTCCTCGAATAGCGAGATCTTCGCCAGCTGCGCAAGAGCATGTGAAATCAGTAGCTTGAGCATGTAGTTGTTGTCGTCTCTAAGCGTGATGAAATCGTTGTATATGCGTGGCTGGTACGACGTGGTGATGTAGTAGTTGAACTCCTCGACCTGAATATCCTCGGCCAGCAACTTTTCGGATTCGAAGCGGGCCAAGTCCTCGAGAAATGCCTGCTCCTCTTTCACGGAATATCCCCACATTATAACCACCCCGTATTCGAACACAAACACGTCTGATTTCTTGCCAAACTCAATCTCCCCGCCATCGTCGGCCAAGCGCGTGAGTTTGCGCGAATCATCGTCTTGGTCACTGCGCCAGTCCTTATATGTGAAGGGTGAATAGAGACATTCGTCAAAGAGCTTAGGGGCCGTGTTATGGATCCGTTTGCGGTCCTTGAGCCACCGCAAAAGGTCCTTCATCTTGTACAGCCCGCACGTGCAATACGCCGTGACCCTTGGCAAGAGGTCCCGGTGCAGTTTGCCCAAGATTTCCGCGTCTTTTCGAGCGGGTTTGTCTTTTATCTTTGTGACCTGTGAATACACGCCATTTCTTTGTGCGCCCGATCCGGAAAACCGCTCTTCCTCCAGCCCGTCTTCCTCTTCGCCGTTTAGATCGGGTACCACGGGCAATAGCTTCATTTTTTGAGTGGTTCTGCTGATTCTTTGGAGTCCGATTTTAGGCAGTTGTGCAATATTAGATCCGGCTTTATTCGCCTGTAGAGCAGGAGGCGGCGAGACGGAGCTGGCCGCCGGCAGCTTGAGTAAAGGGATCAGTTCACTCAGCATTATGGTGAGTTTTGGGAATGAGTTTCGAAGTCTTGACAGAGTTTATGGTGTAAAGAGTAGTGACTTAAAAGGCATCTAGGCTGGGATCGTGAGCCGACCCGTATCTGGAACGTGGTCACGTGATGAGCGTGCTCGCGGAACTGGCTAAGCAGTCATATAAACATTCAGAATGTACACTGAAGCCATAAATAAAGGTGTAAACTTGATAGGAGAGACTTCTATTGAGAGACATCCTTTTCATTTTCCGGTAATCTTCCAAATGTTTCTGCTCCAAATTCTCTATCAATTTGAGGGGTCGGATACAGATCTCATCATTCATTTTCATGTCTGTCTCTCGAGGTCTTGCTCACAATTATACATCCGTGCACCGTACAATCGACGCGAGCCGTGGCTGGATCGATGAGATGCCCTGCGAAAAACTCCCCGTACTTGGGGTTTTCCATCTCGAAACCAAATTTTCACTTGGCCACACACGCTCCGGTCTTTGTTTAGCCACCCTCAGCCATGGCAGACCAACCTAAAGAAAGAAAGCATGCCTTTCGCTCATTCAAAGAGCGCGTGGACTCTATGAAGATCGAGCCCAGCCGAAAACTCAATGCTAGGGCTCACGACTACGTGGAAACGTCACATTTTTTAGCCACTCTCGAACACTGGAAAGAGGTCAACATCAGTGGTGATTTCACAGAGTTTTTGCGTGAAGTCGAGCCTCTTTGTCAGACCTTGCCCCAGATTTTACATCACCAAGCTCATATTTTTGAGCTGTTGCATATCCATATTCTCAAAAACGATGTCAATCTGATCCAGCCTTTGCTAGAGCTTTTGGCCCAGTTTGTACATGACTTGGGCCCCGATTTCATGCCATTTTACCTGCGGTTTTTGCATCTTATCGTAGACCTCTCGCAGCTGACGAGTCCGAACGAGGCACAGAACATGCGTAATACTTCAAATGTCTTGGAATGGTGCTTCAACACACTCGCATTTGCGTTCAAGTACTTGGCTCGTGTGCTCACTGAGGACCTCAAGCCAACATTCGAGCAGCTTTTACCCGTCTTGCATATGACCAAGAAGACATACGTGCTGCGGTTTTGCGCAGAGGCGATGTCATTTCTAGTCAAAAAGCTGAAGCCTGGGCCATTGAAGGATATTGTTGAGTTTTCCTTCAACAAGCATCAAAAATTACTCGAGGACAATGTTTTCTATCGCGAGTCGTTGGCCACTCTTTTCAGCGAGGCGATGAAAAACACACAAGAAACCTTCCACCTGAAAGCCGGTGCTGTATTCGCGGCACTTCTTGAGAATGCATTGACGAGCACCGCTAGCAGCGAGGTGTGCGTTAGCACGCTTTGCGACATCATGCTTCTGGCGCTGAAACATGGCTCAGCGCATGCATGTGAGCGTTTCCATGCGAGCTGCATGTCGTACCTCGAAGAAGTCGTGTCGCATACGCGGTCGCAGGTCACTTTGCAATACGTGACCCAAATTCTCATCACCGTGTGTTTTTCGGAGTCCGGTAAAAAGATCCTGGATTGGCCAGCACTTTTTTCAGTGGTGGAGATATTGCTCAACAAGGCCAAGCTGGTCTCTCGCTCATCAGATCACGTGGCACCACAATTGATGGCCCTTCTTGCGCATCTTTTTGCAACCATCGTGCGCAATTGCCCAAACGAACATCTCTCAAAAAAGTTTGACCTCGTGTCACATTTTTTAGTTGACACAAGCCGCAATCAATATTATTTGAGTTTCTATGAGCTTGCCGTGGTGAGTGCACCCGAAAAAATGGCCGCTTTTGGTGCCCAAAAGACACTCCAGACTGTGATCAATAAGACTTCGAACGAAGATCAGCTCGTGAATCTTGCTCAAAAATTGCAAAAACTAGATTCTGTGGCTCCGGGATCGCTTTCAGAAATCGTTCTCCCGTCTTTTCTCACTTCGCGTTTGCTCGAGATGATGGAGCATGACATTCAGACCCCATTTTGTGGCGCCGTTCTTCAAGGACTTTTTTGGAAGTTGAAATTATTGGCGTTTGCTCCAAATGCGGCCAGCAATCTGGCCACTCCCTTGCGAATCTTGCAGTCTCTTGCCGACCCCAGCTTGCCACAGACGCCTTTCTTGCATGACGTATTAGGCACGTGCATGAGTGTTACCGTTAAACTCTTGCAGAAGCAGTCTAAAGAAGCTGTGGAAATATACGCCCTTGTGCAAAGCTGTCTCGAGCCTTGCCGCGCATCTCTAGATTTTTTGCAGGGAGTCACGGGGCTCTTTGAGAAACATCACGCAGACTTGTCATCACTCTTGACCTCCGCCAAAGATCAGATATGTACGATGTTGGCACCTAATTTCAGTTTACCCGACAAGAAAGTGCGTTTGGCGACTGCGCGTCTTTTGACGCAATTGCATAGATGTACAGGAGCAACTGTGCCTTTTGTGTTGGCACAGATCTCGATCATCGACGAGGTGCCGCTTACAATTGCTAATGCAAACGACGTGAAGATGCGTATTCGCCATGTTGTGACTGAATTCTCGCAGCTAAAATCACGCACCTCCATCGACAAGCTCCAGCTCTCGCAATACGTGGTTGGGCTTTTGAGCAACAATTTCCAGCCTTGTTGGTTGGCTGTGTACGAGTCGCTTGCACAACTCGCCGAGTCTGGATGTGTAGATTATCTTTGGAATGTGCTATTTTCTTTTTTGAAGCTCGATTACAACTCGCAGCACACGTCCTACTACGGCGATGAAGCCTCGTCTTTGGCAGATGTCATGGAAGATTGCGATACACATACAAATTTTCTGGTGTTGGACGGCAAGCTCCAAGCTAGTATTCACACGGCCATGGCTACCGTATTTGGCTCTGAGTCTGAAACGCTAGCCCTGCTTTTAGACGATGCGCGTGCCAAAAACGCTGCTCGCTCGTATAACCCGCAGCTCCGCGCGCGCGTCATCAAAGCATTGCAGTCAATCACATATGTCGTCGAGCAGCATGGTGCAGAGTATGTGGCGTATGTTGTGCAGGTGCAGATGTCAAATGCCGAAGACGAGGATACGGGGAAGTTTGCATCATGGACAAACAAAGACAAGCTTGCTGCTGTTGCATTGTGCGGGAAGTTCAAGCGCATGAAGAAAATTGCAGGGAACGAGGAGCTCTTCGCTTTAGTTCTTGAGAATCTTTCCTCTAAACAGACAAACGTGCAGCAGGAGTCCCTCGAAGTGCTTTTTGCCTGGAACACACCTCTGATCAACAAGTACAAGGACAATCTCAAAAATTTGCTCGAAGACAAGCTTTTTCGTGACGAGCTCCAACTGCTTGTCAACAAAAATGCAGACTCAAAAATTGAGGATGCCGACGAAGCTGATGTGATTCCGATTGTTCTCAGAATCCTTTACGGTCGGGCCAAAGGTGCGTCTAACAATAAAAGCAAGAATGGGCGTAAATTTGCTATTGCGACGATCTTGCCAAATTTGCCAGATGCATATGTGACTCAATTTCTTAACATCCTCTCGCAGCAGATTGACTACGAGCCTTTTTTCGAGACTGGCATCGTGGAATTGCCTTCCAAGCGTGCACTTAACAGTATGGTCGGATACCTCAACATGCTTTTCGAAGTGTACAATGGCTTGGGATACAAGTTCTCGCATGTACTCAGAAGTACGTTAAGGCCCTTGTTGTTTACCCTTTTGAGTGGACAAAAGACGCTTGAGGACAACGAGGGCTCAGAGGAGGACCTCAAAACTAAAATTGCTCGAACTGTGCGTGTTTTGGGGTTCAAATGCCTCGATCATCTTTTCAAAATCACTGCTGCCAACTTCGAATGGAATGCCGATGCAGAGCTTCTTTTCAGCTCTATTGTGCGCCCTCGACTTGACAGGTTCCCGCAAGAAAATGCTCAACAGCCGTCGGCGCTCATGAGCCTCATTTTGGGCTGGATCAACTCCCCCAAGCTTGTGCCTTTCCTCTACATGGACGACTATGCATCTGTAAATGCAATCATGGCGCTACTTGCAAACCCACATGCGAAAGACCCAGTCATACAGGCAATTTTGGACTTCGGCATTGCCGCATTTACCCGCAAAGATCTTTTGACCGATGAGTACTTCAAACTTTTGGCCTTGGTCGTGGACGGCTTACTTTCTGTACTTCCACGTATTATCGAGAGCTCCGAAGATAAGGAGATAAGCGCTCGTGCGTCGACGCTCTTGCTTTTGATTATAGAAGGTGGCTACGTGCAAGAGCATGAGACAAGAAAGGCGCTCGTGGCTGCATGCGCGTCGGCTGTTCGCAAGCCACCCACGCAGATTGGCGCTAGTGACAAAGTAAGCTTGCTTTTGTCTTTGGTCTCGATCTTGGACGGTTTCGAGTGCGAGTTTTCCGAAATCGCCGTGCTCTATGATGTCTGCTCGCTGGCCTTCCGCTCATACAAGGACCGCAATATCCGCGAGGCGCTTGTCCAAATCTTTGGCGTTTTGGGCACTCAATTTTCTGACTTGACTGTTGTAGGCAAGCTTTTGGCAGACTTAAACGCATTTTCTACCAAGCGCTTGGCCGAGCCCGATTTCGAGAGACGTTTGGATGCGTTCAGGAAAATCAACGAGCAACTTTACCTCGAATTTTCTTCGAGACAGTGGCTTCCAATTTTGAATGCATGCTTGTTTTTCATCAACGACCCCGAGGAGGCGGCTATCCGTTCTAATGCGTCATACACTTTGACGCGGTACATTGATGCATTTGCCGGCAAGTCCGAAGATGCGATTGCCGAGTATCGTGCATTATTTCACTCGGCAATTGTACCTCATTTGCGCGCAGGCTTGAAAAAGGAGTCTGACGAGATCAAGGACGGATACATCCATGTGCTTGCTGCCGCTGTGCAGAACCACAGGTTCCTTCCAGAGTTTGAGTCGATGAAGATCTTGTTGTCTGAAGATCCAGATGAGGATTACTTCAAAAACTTTACTCATATTCAGTTGAAGTGCAGACAGCAGGCGATCCGCAGTCTCGTGGACGTGCGTACGCAGCTAAGCCCCGAGTGCCTTTACCACTACATCTTACCCATGACCGAGTCCTACACGAAATGCGGGGATTCGGAGAAGTTGCGTCCACTTTTAGACGAGACGCATGCGACGTGGGCAAGCTTGGTGCTGCGCTTGAGATGGGACCATTTCCGCAACTTGTTCCGGAAGTACATTGGAGGCGCAGCTCAAGCCGAAGAGGCCGGAAAAAGAGACCGCATCCGTCTTGTTATTCACTTATCGCTGGGAATGTTGCAGTCTTTCCAGGCGTTGCGTACAGGAAACAACCTCGAGTCTTTTGCCAATTTGCCGGAAGATCAGACGAGAGTCGAGGCTTCTATCATGCGTGAATTCTTCGAGCCAATCATGAAGGTCGTGCGGATCCGTGATGATGAGACTGTGGTCGACCGTACTCTTTTGGTGGAAGCTGCAGTAAATTGTCTTTTGTGCGTTTCCGAGAATGTCGCGGAAGCGGCAATTTCAGGCACTTTAACAAGCACTTGCCAGGCGTTACGGTCTCGGTACCAGCCTACGAGAGACGCGGTCCGCAAGACGCTTTGTAAAGTGACGCGGATTGTGGGCGCAAAATACTTGAAGTTCATCATCCAAGAGCTCAAGACGGCGCTTCTGCGAGGCGCGCAGATTCATGTGTTGAGTTACACGCTTCATGCAATATTAGCGGCTGTGCGTGACGACTTGCAGACGGGCGACCTAGACGAGCTGGTGCTGCTTATTGTGGACATTATCATGGAAGACATTTTTGGTGCTGCAGGGCAGGATAAAGATGCAGAGGACTACGTCAGCTCAATGAAAGAAGTCAAGCTGAAAAAAAGTTTTGAAACAGCAGAAGTGCTTTGCACAAACATCTCTTTGCTGAGTTTCCGGTACCTTGTGGAGCCAATCAAGATGCTTTTGAAAGTGAACATTCCTTTGAAAACTCGCCGCAAGTTAGATGATCTTCTTCGCAAGTATGCGCACGGTGTGCTATTCAATCCAAATGCAGCAACGCGCGAAGTGTTGATGTTGTGTTTCGAACTCCACGAGCAGTCGACGTCGGTGGAATTCACCACTCGTAAATTCAAGGCGCCCACAGAGGCAGAGGAGCATTTCTTGGTGCGCACGCATGCACGGCCCACGCACATGAACGTGGATAAGTCGCAGGTGTTGTTTGTGCTCCAAAAGTTGTGTTTCGAGCTCATGCGGAGTGCGCTTGGAAAGCACTCTACTTTGTTGACCGTCTCGAATCTTGACGGCTTTATTCCATTGATGGAGACGAGCTTGGAAGCTGAGGACGAAGGGTTGCTTGTGGCATTATTCCGTGTGTTGGACCTCATTGTCAAGCTCGACTTCGATGAGAACAGAGATGTGTTTTTCACCGCCAGTGCAACGCGTGCGTTCACGATTATTCAAAACTTGGCCACCACGTCAAGCGAGTTGAGTCAGACCTGTTTACGGTACTTGGCGACCTTGGTGAGGCACAAGCCGAGTGTAAAGTTGAGCGACAATGCTATGATGTACATCCTAGTGCGGATCTTGCCAGATTTGGAAGAACCCGAGCAACAGGGCCTTGCCTTCAACTTTCTCAAAGCGGTGTTGTTTCAACATGTCATGCTTCCTGAAGTCTACGAGGTCATGGACAAAGTATCCGAGATCATGGTAGTCAACCATAACAAGGAGATCAGAGACATGTCACGTGCGTTGTACTTCCAGTTCTTGATGGAGTATGAACAGGGCCCTGCCAAGTTGGAAAAGGCCTTCAAGTTTTTGGTGTCCAATTTGGAGTACCCGACACAGTCGGGAAGAGAGTCTGTTATGGAACTTATGCACTCAATCATCTTGAAGTCCTCCGATGCGCTTTTGACTCAACTCGACACAAGTTTTTTTATTGGGTTGGCCAACGTGGCAGTCGCTGACGATATTTCCAAGTGCCGTGAAATGGCCTCGGCGCTAATCGGGCGTCTATTCAAAAAGACAAGCCAGCAAAGCGTAAAACACATGGAGAAGTTCATTCTTGCTTGGATAAACCAAACTTCCAACAACTTGCTTCGAAGATGTGGGCTTCTAATGTACAAGATTTACATCTCTGTCTTCGGCTACAAGGCCAACGACTCGCTTGATGCCGCTGCTTTGCAGCTTGTGGAATCAGTGACCGAATTATCTAAAAATGGAGCACCAGAATCCGACAATGACTGGGAAGACGTGTACACTGCCATGAGCGTGTTTTCTGGCATTTGCAACTCTTTGGGAAGCGCCGTTTTGGAGCCAAAGTTCGAGTCAATCTGGCGTCATGTGCTCGAGACAATCTTGTATCCACACACATGGGTGCGTCTTCTTTCTGCCAGATTAGTTGGAGTTCTTTTGGCCAATTTGAATGATTTGGGGTTTACGCTTTCCGGAGAGCAACTCCAAACGATCTCCTATAGGTTCCTTCGTCAGTTGGGAGCACCTGTTGTGGCGCCCGAGCTCGGGACCCAGGTCGTGAAAAACATGATCACGATCTTGACAAAATGGCAGGAGGAAAACACCCCGTTCTATGTGATTGAAAAGGAACAGAATGATGCAGAACAGCCAGATGAGAAGATCGAGAACGAATGCAACGGATTCTCCGAAAGCGGTTCTGGAGAGCTTAACGAAAAACCCGCTCAAGAACTGAACTTCAAGTCCGACTCGCCTAGATATGCCCTGGCAGTCGACTTTGTTTTGGCTCGTGTCTGTGCACTTATGAGACAGGACACTCGGTCGGACAAAAAATTGGTGGCCCGCAAATCGGCGATTCAGCTTGGAGCAGTGATTTTCCATCTCCTGCCCAAAGAAAAATTGCCCCAGGTGGCTCGCCAGCTCTTACATGGAATGTACTATATTCTTGAGCAAGATACGTATACGGACGCAGAAAACGACGTGTTGAGCATGGCCAAAGAAAGCAGCAAGGCGCTCGAAGATAAGTTGGGTGTCACCGCTTTCCAAGAAATCTCCACTTCTGTTAGACAACAAGTTGACCAAATCAGACAAGAGAGAAGAGTCAAGAGGGCACAGTTGGCTATCAATGCGCCTGACGTGGCAGCCAGAAGAAAGTTGAAGAGACATGGAAATTTCAGAGAAAAACGGAAAAACAGAAAAGACGACAATGGCTTCTATAGAGCCAAGCGCACCAAGAAGAACCACGCCTAAGTACTGTTGCGTCATGGTCTTGTTATTCGGCAAAATGTATCAAAGGTTTATAGATCAAGAGGAAAACGATAGAAGCCAATTCGAATAAGACCAACGTTTAGAGAATGAAAAAAAAAAAAGAAAAAGAAAAAAAAAACACAAAGATCATCTGAGCTAGCGATAATTCAATGGCTGATTAATTGTAGGTGCATGTACCAGGCAACTCGAGTAGTCAATGGAATTTAGGCGAACACTCTAAATAGCGGGTGTGTCTATCTTTCATGGCCGATACATTCTGACGAAAAATGGAACATCATATATATATGATGTGTTAGTGTGCCAACCGTTCTCTTGTTAAGGTCACCTATTTTTTCTTGACTTAGTCTTTCCGAACGAAAGGCAGCCACTTTTATTGGCTTGTCATCAAACTCAATTTCTGAACGTCCCCTATTTTCTCTGACAGTCGTGGAGTGTTGGAAAATAAAAAACACAAACATTGAAATCATTTAGCAATTATAACCATACAGTCTCAACCGATCTCTGAACTGAACTTCGGTCTCTGCAATAACAATGCAAGAGATCTTTCAAGGTTGCTGCTGAAAGCGACATCTAGATATCATCTACCCTTTCCGGATAATTTCGTTTTATATCACTGCCTCTCCCTTCTTTCCTCAGCCGCTCTTCATGACTCAATCCAATTTCCTCCGCTTCTCTCCACTTCCCTCCGTAATGTCTTGTGACGCTCCGTTGCTCTCTTCGTCTTTGTCGGCCTCACGTTTGAGCTCAGACGAAGTGACATTTCCTTCATCCTCGTGACCATCCAAATCGTCATCTGCGTCTTCCAAATCGTCTCCGTCGTCGTTGTTGTCTTCATTTTCATCGTCGTTGTTTTCTTCAATATTTTCCTCGACGTTCTCCTCGTTCAAGTCAACATCCTCGGCGTGTTCAGTCGGCGTTTCAGGCTCAATGGATCCCGGCAGTCCGGCTTGGGTCAAAGCACCTCTCAGGTCCGATACCAGAGCGCTTTTCCCAAGCGCTTCGTCGTGTTTTTGCTGATTGTATACCATCATCTCACGCTGATACCTCTCGCGGTCTATTTCGTACAATTCTAGGTATGGGACCTTCTGCTCCTCTGTAAGAAGCTTCCATGCGTCGGTCAAAGCACGCGTAAGCTCAGTGGCCGGCTGGCCAGGGTTCTGCCGCTCGAGCTCGGCACGCACACGGTCTTTTTCTCGATCACAAAACATCAAATACGCGTTTGTGGGTCTTTTGGGCAAGTTTGGATCACGTGCCGCTCGTTTCATCGCCGCCCGGGACATCCCCGAGCCTTTTTTGGGTCGTCCGGTCTTCACTTTGGTGAGCTTGTCCTCTAAATTATCGTCTACAAGAAGTGGGGAGAACGGTCTGGCCATGGCCTCGCCCAATTTTGAGTTTCCTTCTTCCAGAAGCCGGACCACATGGCTCTCAAGCCGCTCCAAGAGGACCGCATACTCGAGTCGGAGCCTCCGAATAGACATTCTTGTGCGCAGCAAGGCAAGAGTCGAGATCTCGTTGCTCTCTTCCATTTCGGATATGCGCTTCCGCAATTCCATACATTTGACTTTGAACTTTTGTTCTGAATATTAGTACCTCTTTTGAAAAAAGTGCTGTGAGAAGGCATTTGTCTCAGCTCCGCTATAACATACCTTCGCTTTCAGGGGCGGACTCCTTACTACTTGCCATTTTTGTAGTAGTTGTGTTAGGTGTGAGTTGAGTGTTGTTGCGTATTTCGCGGTTTTGGCAAGAGTTGTCTAAAGCTCATGAGACTGAGTCTCGCTCTCACTCTTTAACGCAGACGATGTAGATGTAGGTGTGTGCTTATGTGCACGCTGGAGAGGGTTGAAGAGATTTTGGATGTGAAAGTAATTTGTAAACCAGAGCTAGTATAAAATAGATAAAACATGGTCAGCGACTGGCCTAGCACTCAAGGAGAATAAAATCCCGCTCTTATTTTGAGAGCGTTGTAAGTCTGCACCTCGAAATGGGTTAGGAAATGAGTCACCTATTAAAGGGCCTGCCTTCAGACAACTTCGGTAGCAGTTTCGCTGTCAGCCAAGATTTCGAAATCAGAGTCGGCATCTTCAGCTTCGGTAACGCTGATTAAGTCATACTCATCATTATAGTCACCATCATCATCCTTATCCTCCGACATAGTTAAGTCCTCATTCGTCACAGATGATTCATCTCCTGCTTCCAACCTCGATGACTGGACTTCCCTGGGCAAAGAAGGAACGCGGATTGAGTGCACCGAAGCTGTTGCATACGAGAGTGTACTCGAAAATGATTCAAGATCCGCAAGATTGTCTGCTTGAGAAGTATCTAAAGCAGTTTCCTTCTCTGCTGGCACGCGATCGATGCTGTCTGTTCTCGGAATCAGTGACAACACAAACTGACCGCTCATGTTCTTTAAGCTAAGCTGGCACTCCCCGGAGAATCTTGTCGAGCTCAAACTTACCTTAAAAGGGTACTTGAAATGAGTGTTGCTCACGGCGACGTTAAACTTTGACGTTCTGTTCGAAGCTATTCCCTGCTGCTTTTCGATCTTGATAGATGCAACGTTCATGCCAAAACAGTTCACAACATTCATTGTCATCTCGGTGGAGTCGATTGTCTTTGTGCTCTTGTTGGTGATGAGAATCTGTGATAAAGATCTTCCTTTAGGCACCACGGCGACTTCTACAAACAAAGGTTCCGCGTGCTCTGCGAAGTGCTCATCCATATTTGCTGGGTAATTAATACGTTCCTGAGCATCTACTGAAACATGTGTTATTTTTTCCACATCTTCAGTTTCGTCTGGATGAACGTCACTTGACTTCTCAAAAGGCTTTTCGTGGCTAGCCTTAGCGATCTCGTCTTCCACATTTTCACAAGATGAATTTTTGGCTTGTGCCTTAGTGATTATCTCCTTCAATGTTTCAAATGGATTCTCGGAATTCTCACCCAATAAGGCTTTAAGCTCTTCATACCGCCCCGCTTGCTCGGTCGCCTCCTTGATTAAACTTTCCTTCTGCTTAAGCACCTCGATTTTCTCCCTCAAAGCTGCGACTGATTGTGGATTTTCCGTATCATTCATAAAGATTGGGTAAAGCGCGCGGAGAGAAAGCCCACGGCATCTAAGAAATTGTTTGAAAACCAGAGAGTTCTCGATTGCCATCATCGCATGATTTGCTGAGTGTGTTCCCACGCTGGGGCGAGAGGAATAACACTTTGAGCAGAGATCAAAATCATCACAGACCATGCATTTGTAGCGCAAGCCTCTAATCGATGTTTCTGGTGGCTCACATTTATCACAAACAACCCCATCATGCTCTACACCAGCAATTCTTCCGTCAATCTCTGGTACTCCAGTACCCGGGGCTGAGCTTTTGGGTGTGTTTGGTTCCGAAGCACCATCAACAGCCCCAGTACTTGAGTCATCAGGATTCATTGCTTGCGTGTAAAAGCTGGAGAATGACTTCAAGATCTCATAGATTTCCGATTTCTGGAAATCGTTCACCAACCTCCGAAACTGATCAACGGTGTCTGTTCCAATCAACGGAGTAGATGCTAGAACTTGCTCCCTTGCTCCGAGCCCATTTTTGCTTCGAACGATTATCTTTGTGGTGTTTTTGACTCTCAAACTGCGGATGAATTCTTTGAAGTCAGCTTCAGACTCTAAAGGTACGTATCCTTTGTGTTTTTTCGATCTGCGCTCAAAAACAAGCGCGTCTGCCGGCTCAGCGCCAAGTCTTGTTCCAGTCAAGATATGGTAGGCAAGATTTCGCTTGGACCCAATGGTTTCGATTTGCGTACGTGAAATCAGGGACTCATAATTCTGAGGCTGGTAGTTGGCGTTTGTGCCATCGAAGCACGACACCAGGATCGAAATTGTATCGTTACTCATTTGCAAAAGTTTCAGGATTTGAAAGATTTACTAGAATATTGTGTTTATCAATTATAGTGGAGCTTGATCTCTCGTTCCTTTTGCGTGGCAATTATGCTGAGGATTAGCTCAAACGTTACGTAAGGCAGGATAAGAAAAAGTGTGGAGTGCCAGCCCCCTATCCTGCATATAATTGATGAACTTATCCCTTTCCGAATTTCATGTGGGGATCACGATTTCGCGGAATTAAATGGCTGTAAAAATGATGACAAAAACAATGCTTTAACCGTTGAGTAAAATCATCTTGTAACGATCAGCTTAGATTGTTTCTTTTCATTGCGGTTAAATTAAGCCGCTTCAACTCTGCCATTGACAATAAACTCGATCGTAAATTGGAATTAAAAATTCACTGCACTTTTTACAATTCCGGTTAGTGAGCGGCTAGGCTTATGTCTCTGTTAAGGTGTCATGCAAACTAGCTTTTTGATAAAAACAGGAATTACCCTATAATATGATGAATCTTTAACAAAAAAAAAAGGCAGTACTGAGAAGGTTTGTGTTTATTATTGCTGTTTAATATGTTCACGAAACCCATTTCAATGATTAAGAGCGTACTTGCGGAATGGTGAAGTTAAATCATTACGGTCGAGTTTTCAATCGAAAAGCTGCAAAGTCAAATGAGGCAAATATCGCGTGCGTTCGACCCCGGTATCACGTGACTTCCACATAAGCAGCGGTTGATGCAGGCAAGTGACTTGAAACTTCGGAGACACTGATGTCGGTGGCTATTTGATCTTTTATGACCTCTTTCTTTGTCACCTAACCAGAGCAATATTGGCGAATAGTTGTATATTATTTGCAATTGTGTCTGTGGAAATGGCTAGCGCGCTTATCTGCGAGCAGCTCGGATATTTTAGCGGAAAACGGGAGTCGAGTTTTGGGACGCGCAGAGCCTCGGCTTATCTTGTGCGTTTGGAGCGAAAAGTGAGCTAATCTTCTCACATTCTTCACAACACAAAATGGCGCTCCAGCTCAAAAAAAATAGGTTCCGGATATCAACTGCCACCACCGGCGCCCTTGTCATAGGTGCGGGCTTCCTTATTTTCAAGACTTTTCCCCATTTGAAAGCATCGCTTCTTTCCTGTTTCACAGATGACCCTGCGAAGGAAGAGGATGGAAGCGAGGTAGTTGAGTTGACCGAGGAGAGAACCACTCCCTTTGAGGAAACAACAGAATCTCTTATTTTGGAAAAGAAGGTCCCTGTGGAAGTTTCCAAGTGGTCAGACGCAACTTTGAAAACCTACTTGACAGAAGTAAGTATAACTTGATATCCCACAAATATGAGTCATTGAATAGCCGACCTGCCAATACCAGGCTAGGCACCAAATCTCGTTAGCAAGAAAATCTTGGGGCTGCTCAGTGGACTCTGAGGCAATGAAAACCAAAAGAATACTAACCACCGCAGAAAGAAGTCGCTCCTCCTCCCAATGCTAGCCATGATGAGCTTGTATCCATTGTTAAATCAATACAATAGGTTATTCAACGGCAATATCAACGTTGTGTTTGCTCTCCGCTATCTTCTACTACGCTTGCTTGTCGCATTCAAGTATCTCGCTAACTCATAATTCTGTATACTATAATCACACAGCAAACACTTCATTGTCTAATTACAAAACTTGTCGGAGTTTTCTTTGGAAAGCTATTTCTGCGCAGCGGTCCATTTTTTCAAAGCGTTCTCGAATATGGGCCTTGTCAAACCTCTCTTATAGTCCTTGATGAAGGCGAAGTGGCATCCAATCGACTCAACATCTCTGTTTCTGGCTTCGTCGTCAAACAAGATGAAGCTTCCAGCTTTCAACTCCTTTTCGAGCCCGAGATCCTCAACAGCTCTTGTGATATGCTTGATCTTTGTTCCTTCTCCCCACTGCAATGAGTCGAATTGTTGGATCATGGGCTTGCCATCTATTTTGAGTAAAGATAAGATTTTCTTGGCGATGTGTGGAGTCGGCGTTCTGCTAGCACTTATGATCTTGACGTCGTTTTCCAAAAGCTCGCGTATGATGGAATCCACGTCTGGACAAAGCGCAATTTCGTAGCCAGACGAGTCTTTGAGTTCGGCATCGGTGACCTTTGTAATAGGAGGATCCACATGGTAGTCACACCAAAATGGCCATAACGTGTAGTCTAGGTCAAATACAACTGCCGAGGGGTACGAATAAGCTGCCATGATATGGTATGTTTTGGAGATCTAGAGAATGTCGGGATATGTCTCAATATGTCGGGCTTTGAATAGGCCGGGATCTGAGAATACCGGATGCCGGGTTGATTGCCGAAAGGTGCGCAAGCTTGCGCGTGCGGCTGGTGGCAAGAGATCAGCAAGCCTGGGTGCAAAAAACAATGAAAAAAAAAAAGAAAATAAAAAATTAGGATATTGAGGAAAGAGAAGGAAGAAAGAAAAAAAAAAGGAAAGAAGGGGTAAGAATAAAAAAGCATCAAGAAAAGGCTGATGAAAACAAAATGAAATGAAAACGAAACAAAATGAAAAGAAAAGAAAAGAAAAAGGCGAAAAGACAATAGTATAGCTGGCTCGAATGAAAAGCATCAAGTTGGCAAAATCTAGTCCTCTAAATACTCTTTTCTCCTTTTAAGCTAGAAAAGAACAGAGGCACGGCACATCAACTGGAACCCTAAACGTCTATAAGCAATTAAATCCAGCCTTTCGAGTCCATCAAAAGTGTTCAGAATCGGTGATTTGATACGCCGGAATCTTCAAAGTGTTCAATATTTCGGAGATTTGTAGCAGCTTAATCTTATCTCGATTATTTGTTGCTTTCTCTAACCTGAAATCAAGGCCTTTCCGAAACAGTTCATATACGCTTGCAACCACCCAATCCTCAAGGACCATGCGTAATATTCCCGGAAGATATCGTTCTTGTGGACGTTCGGACCGCATGCAAATCGTCCTCGATACTCTGGAGAATAAGAGCAACTGCCACTAGTATTAGCGAGCGGAACTCAACTGCACTGTTCTGGTCTTGCGCCCCCACCGCATAAGTATACATTGAGAAAATTGAGCACTTTCTTGTCCGTGTAAACAACTCCCAGGACCGGTAGAATTCCAACTTGCCGCAGTTGTACGGAGAAGCGTATATCGAGCGGTCGCCGGGGCAAAACTTGATGGGAAATATGTTCTGCAACATGCTTCCAAGCAACGCGTTGCCCTTTTGTACTTTTCGTGACGAGTCCATGTGGTCTATAAGGCTCACTTGTTCAGCAGCCAATAGGAAGAGATCGTACTGAAACCGGTCCGGGTTGAGGATTGGATTCACGGCTTTCACAAAGCGAAACCTCTCATTGTGGATTTTTAAATCCACCACCGGAATCCGCAGATGTGCTATGATCACGGTCTCCACGCCTTTGAGCTGGAGCCTATATCTCGTATACCCTATGAAATTCCGGCGAAGCACTTCGCCCAAATGGCGATTATCCACGCTCTTATATAGTCTGTCAGAAGCCTCGGGCGAAGGAACGGCTTCGGAAAAGCGGAGGTAGCTTGTGTCGCCGAACCCAAGACTAAAGGACCGCGTACTTATCAAAAGAGGCAAAGCAATAGACAAGTTCTGGGCTTGTTTTGCCCGTTCAAAGTCCTGGCTCCACCTATAAAGCTTTCTATACTCTTTAAACAATTTCATAGACTTTTCCGACGAAAATGCTTTGAGGTTTCTGTCTGTGATTCCGTTGCTGATGATGAACTCTTGCAACTCCATCGGCGAATAATCCGGCGGCGGCGTCTGGCCGAGCTTGATGGCCCTTATACCCGCTGAGGAGGGCGCTGGCAAGATGCTTTTCTCGTCGCTTCTGGAGGACATGAAAGCTGCAACTTTTGAAGAGTATTTGAGTTTTCTAGGAATTCCCTTTGGGGGGACGTGAAAGAAGTGAGCAAGAAAGAGGCCACAGATGCCAAGACTGTTTTGGTATAGACATGCATTTAGGACTAATGCAGCGGAATTAGCATGTCCACAAAGCCAGACTTCGCTTATGCAAGATCAGATTGAAAAAGAGACATCAAAAATTTAGTCATTGCGGGGGAAAGGAGATAAGGCAATTCAAAGACCTTGTTTTTTTCAGCTGACGAAAGCGGAATCAACGTACGAGGCGAGATTAGTAAAACAGATCTGAGTCACGAGGTGTGCCAGGCTTTGGACTTGTTTTCCACTACAGGGGCGCTTATGTGGGTCTTATCATAGGGGTTTCAAACGTTTTTTGGCGAAATTGGTGAATCCAAGAACACGGTATAATTTTCTTTGGGATATGTTATTTAGGCAAATGAAGAAAAGCCTTGATCGGTTGAAGGGCCCTACTCTGATGTAGCGTCTTTACGTACAAAGGCAAATCTTTGATTTGAGGCAATAAGATAATATAATTAGTGAACAGCTGATTTGAGATGCTTCAGACAAAAAAAAAAAGAAAAAAGAAAAGAAAAGAAAATAAAATAAAAGAAAAAAAAGACAAGCACCGACGGTATTCATGACGTGACGGAATCACGGCTTCTAGTCCTATCGTTTTTCTTGCTCGCTATATTCACTGAAAGTACATCGTGAGTGACTACTGATTTCGTTTTGATTTCCGAAGGATCCCTCACAACTCCAAGAAGGATGAGAATATTCTTTATCTCAAACGAACGTGAAAGCATAAAAACAAAGATACTCAAACTGAACTCTATTGTTTGAATGTGAGTCTTATATAAGCCTTAAGCCATGTACCAAAAATATAAATAATCTGTCTTTTTTCCTCTCACAATCTCTTTGGACCAGCCAATATTGAGTATGAGATTCATGACGTCCCTATTCTTGCCTTCCATGTGCATAATGAAAAATGCAATATATCGCGTATCACCAAACCGCATCACCTATTGCAGAGTCACAAGCCAATACTAGCCCAGCTAGTACACAAAATGTAATTTTCGAAACCATTCTACCTAGTCTTTCCCCTCAAACTCAGAGTCCTCGTTGACGTTCTTGCGGTGAAACTGGGCTGAGGAGCCGACTATAATCTTCCTGCCGAAGAAGTCAAACTCCTCCTCTGGATACTCAGGCGGGAGCTCGTCGCCTTTATCCAAAAGCTTATCGTTGAGCAAAGTCGAGTTGCCATACTCGGGCAAAGCTGCCAACCCCCGCTGGCCGGCAAAGCGGCGGTCACTTGCAGAGAAAAAGCCGTATTTCCGCACATTGGCCTCGATCCACACAAACCCCATCTGGCCGAAGTTGGCCTGGAACTTCCCGTTCGTCGAAAAACATCCTACTGCAGGGTACATGTCCAAGTGGCAGCCCTTCATGACGTCCATGATCTTCTTCCCGTTTCTGGTAATGAAAAAGGTGCCGGACGAGACCACGTACCCAAACCCCACGACATCCGACTGTTTCAAGGGCGGGAGAACTAGCGCATTGTACTGGCTGTGTCTCCCACTGTGCTGCTGCAACGGGGTGGGGAACGGTTTGTTGATTTTAAGGTTTCCCGTCGACTCGTACGCCATGGAGAAATTGTTGTATCCCGGAAGCCGGAACAGAGACGGGTACGGTTTGGTCACAAGACCTATGGCAAAATGTGCATTGGGCACGTCGTCGGCGAATTCAAACACCTTCACTTCAAAATACACCGTATCGGGCAGCCGGTGCTTTGTCGGAAGCGGGTACCGTAGCACTGCCGTGGCCGTGGAGTACAGAGTGTCGTTGTTAGTGAAGTTGATTTCAGTTTTGTCTTCGACTACGAAGCGGGCCGAGAGAATGTCGTGGTCCTGCTCAAATTCATAGGCATTTATGCCACGGTCTTTGATTACAAGCTCGTCTTCACGCGTGACCGATTTGCCCCGCACATGGGCGGGGTCTGGCGGGTGATGTTTCAGGAACTCTTCGGCTTTTAGATATGACCTTTGTTCTTCTGGCGAGAGCAACGTGAAATCGTGTTCTTCGGCTAGCGCCGCTAGGGATTCCTCGTCATTTAGAAACTCGTGGTCTACGTCGCCCGCATGAAATGTGTCCTGTAGAAGCGGGCGTGTTTCGTCAGAAGTATGCGATATCTCGGCCAACCAGAACGCCGCCCCGGCGATCAAAACAAGCACTAGAAGGCTTGAAAGCACTATTGCCAACACACATAAGACCATGAGCATCTCCGTGATTCAGCGAGAGTCTTTGTATAAGAAAGAAAGCCTCAGAGTTGTATGTGGGCTGCAGTGGAACAGACGGTACCGATTTTGGCAGGAGCAAATGGTGAGGCTGTAATGTGGTGTGTAGTCGTCAGACGGGCACCCGGGCTCTGCTTCGGGGATTCGGCTTTTGAAGGGCTCGTGCGCGCCGCAGTGTGGGGGGCCACCAGGGGGCGCACGAATATGTTCTTTGTTCTTTTTTTTTTTTGTGCGAGAACTGCAATGGAGAGATGGCTAAGCAAGGGGATGTGAATGCTGAAATCTGAGGGGTCTGCACAGGGTGCTTATGAATTGGGAGGGAAAGATGTCACTTTTCAAAAGATAAAGCTTGAGGCGACTTTTCTTCTCCTCTTTTTTTCTGTTTCTTTGTTGCCATCCAGCTTGGGGTGGTGCGTTATAATATTTATATATTTATTTGAATTCCGCCACACTGGGGATGCTGTGTCTGAGATGGGCGCTAGGGAAAATGAGAGTTTCGGTTTGGCACAGACTTGGAATAAACACCAAGCATTGGCCGCAGTACGACGTGGCAATGTGATACCGGAGCTTTCTCGATAACAAAAAAATAAATCAAAAATCAAGATACTATTGAAACACTTGGAACTTGAACTTGAACTTGAGCAAACAAAAAGCATTTTCTTTCATCAGATTGAAGACGTCTTGCTGGATGATCACCTCGTGCAAACAAACTATTGTAGACCACTTCCACCAAAACATATAAGAAAGCATATAGCTTTTTTTTACAAACAGCACGAGAAGTTGAAGTAGATGTAGAAGGTTTGGTCTCGCTCTTTGTTTACTTTCCAGACGACTGTTAGCCTAGTCCTCTCAACACTCACCAGAATGTCCGGTGACCTTATTACCAAAGATTTCTTCACTTTTTTTTGCTCCACAGTCATTTTTGATTTCATGTCTGTGGAAAGATTCCAGTAGACACGGCTGAAATTGAAGAAACCACGCAAAACTCGGACATTCTGAAGAGATGTAAGTCTTCTCGCTTACCAAAAGAAGCACATTGAGTTCGAGACCGCCAATGCTTTAGCTTGCAACACCTTGATATAAGTGAACCAATATAGATTGCTACTCTAGTTACAGGAAATTCAAGGACATCGTGAATAAATATTCTCTCCGTAAGATTTGGGCACTCAAAAGTCACTTTGTTGCAGAGGCTAAGTCTCAATTGTAAGCACCAAACTACAGTTACGGACGCTCTGATAAAAACAGCCCCTTTTCAACAGTAACAGAAGAGCCTGACCAATTCAAGCTTGGTTTCAGTCGTCTGCTGCCCAGCTTTATTTGCTGCTGATCCCCTCTCTCTCCGACTGAAGCAGCTGTATTCTATTACCACCCTTCATTCCATCTGATTGCCTCAATTGAAACATAATTACACGAGAATTCAGTCTCCCCATCTAAACATAGAAGCCTTGCTCCTTCAAGTAGCCCACAATCTGCTCCAACAAGCCAGTCACGTTGTCGCCTTGCAACTGGAACTGGTATGGCTTGCCCTCGCCCTCTGGCAGCACCACCAACACGTTGTCCTCACCCACGGCCTTGACGATCGAGGCGATGTCAGACTTCTTGGTCAAAATGACCCCGGACCCGGCTTGCACCAACTCGCTGATGACAAAGGTGTTGTCGAACTCGTCCAACTTGGTCACGCGTCTGCCGCCAGTAAACTGGTTTAACACCGACTGCAACGCAAACGCAAAGTGCTCGCTGTACTTGCTGTAGCCGGTGGAGTCGACCACCACGGCGAAACCTTGCGAGAATCTGGGAGGGTAAGACTCACGCAAGATCTTCACTACCTCGGGGTACGAGAACCACTCGGGGATCTCTGTGCCGTTTCTTAAGCGCTGTCTCAACTCTGTGCCGGAGATGTTGGCGGTCTTGACCTTGCTTAAGTCGATGGTGTCGATTGGCGCGTATCTGTCCTCATCGGGCAAGTACGTGACCATCCTAAAAGGCACGATTTTCATTTTGGGCGCCAACTCGGCCTCGACTTTAGCCAACAACTCTTGTGCGTCGTAAGGACCGTAGAAATCAACTCCCTGTGAGTTCTTACCTGGGCCAGCATGGTCTCTGCCCACAATGAAGTGGTCCACACCGTAGTTCATACGGATCAACGCGTGCCACAAGGCCTCGCGGTCGCCGCCCATTCTCATGGCCAAGGGCAACAACGAGATCGTGGCCAAGCCCTCGGGGTACTTCTGCAAAATCTGCTGGTACACTTTCACTCTGGTGTGGTGGTCAATGTCTCCTGGCTTGGTCAAGCCCACGACCGGGTGCACCAAGATGTGGCCGTCCTCGCCGAGGTCCTTGGCGGCACGCACAGTCAACTCCCTGTGGGCTCTGTGCATTGGGTTTCTGGTCTGGAAAGCCACGATTTTCTGCGAGTCCCAGCCCAAGTTCTGGAACTCTTGTCTCAACTCCGTCGGCGTTTTTCTGAGCTCCACGTAGTCGTAGTGCGTGGGGTAGTCCAAGCCTTGGAGCAGGCCGCCGATGTAGTATTCGCCGGCGGTTTCGTCCAAGTACTTGACTGCTGGGTGCTCGGGGTCGCCTCTAAACACCTTCTGCGCCTCGTTGGCCTTGTTGGGCTTGTACACAGACTCGACGGTTAAGATCGCCAAGGGCTTGTCGTCTCTCAAGTCCTGCAAGACGATTCTCTGGCCGTTCGAGACCGTCTTGGCAAATTCGGAAGATACGTCGAAAGTGATGGGCATCGACCACAACAAGCCTTTGCCGGACTCCTGGTCCTTGACGGATGACAACCTCATGTCCTCGACAACCGAGTTGTAGTCCTCCTCATTCAAAAACCCGGTCAAAGGTGAAAATCCACCGTTCAAGATCAACTCCAAGTCACAGAGCTGTCTCTCGGTTAATTTGGCAATAGGCAACGAGGCGGCCTCACTCAACAATTGCTGTTTGATTCCTGCATCTCTGATGACAAGGTCTTGCAAGACACCTCCGTGTGGGGCTGGGATAGGCATTGTTTGAATATAAGTTTGGGGACGTGTTGTGGTCAGAAGATCGGGGAATTAGGTCATTTAGAAGCTTCGCCTGGCGATCAAGTTGCAAAATCAGACAATCTCACGTGACGTAGGGTAAGCGCTGCTGCGCGTGCATGCAGGCTGTGCGTATCGGGACACGCGGACCTGCACTTAGGCGCGGCGGCCCGCGACGCGCGTCCTGATTTGCTCGGGATCATCCAAAATCATCAACTGCGAACCGCTTACCGCATATGTGCGCGCATAGCCGGTGAGACTACGCAACTCAGCAATGCGTTTTGAGTCAGATAATAGCAAGGGGAGGGTGTTGGCTATATTGATAGATTTTGCGAGAGTTTTCGAATGGGGGAGAGAGGCTTCTGAGGGCGAAAGAGTGTGAAAGAGTGTGAAAATTGGAAGAAGAGAAAATTCTGGCTTTTCATGATCACGATTTTGTCACATTCATCTCCCTCTTTCACAGGTTTTGTAGTTGGTATGAGCAGGAATCTAGAGTGGGATGCTACCTCAACACTTACCAAAAACACAAAATTGAGCTTGGTTTAGTGATACTGTTCCTTTTAAAGCCTTACACTTCCTTTCATTCGGCGAGGTGGTGAGCAATTTCAAGTTCGAAAATTTTCAATCTGTAAAACTAAACTATTAACTCAGTGCAAAGTGTGGATTGGCTTGTCTCAGAATAATTCGAAAGTTTGGACACCTTTTAAAACTTCCCGATGAATTATCTATTTTCAGCAATGATTGCAACTTTCCAACTCTACTTCTGAGCTTTACAGTCTTTTTCAAACACTGACGTGTAAACTAGGCACTGTACGGCCTTCGATGAATATGCACTGTGACCAGGTGAGAGCAACAATGCGAGAGCAAGCTGGCAGGATTTCAGCGAGCAAGCGAAAAATGAAAACGAAGAAGGACAAGAATTCTCCACGCAAACGGGGCC